>JBBPBX010088889.1:0-14407 GCA_038048925.1 Garcialebias charrua
AAAATATAATCATTCCAGGATATGTGTCAAGATCAGGAGCCACTACTGATCAGTTTCTCTGTGAAGCTAAACACAAATTTGTCCTCATATCCAACAAATGAAAAAAATGTATGGCCTAAAAAAATCATGTCTACTTACTTCCAAACTTGATGCAACGTTACATCAGACGCCGGACTGTAAGATCTCCGTCTGGATCCACCAGAACCACTGGAGAGGCTCCGTTTCGCTTGGACTCGTGACGAACCAGATTTGGGAGTTTCATGGATTCTGACATTAGGTGTAACGGTCTCGTCGCTGTCCTCTGACTCTGACTGAACGTGCACGCGTTTCCTCCCAGACATTACTGCTCATAAGATTTCTTACTGCTACAGTAGTCGGCTGTGAAGTAAACTCCAAACTCGTGTCACTCACAGATAAGGCATACCTGCATGGCTAGGTTCGATTTCATTGGCTACAGGAAAGCCAATGAAATCGAACGTAACTGCTTTGCAGCGTGTGAACAACCAATCAAATGAATCATAAAACAGTGACATTTGGTGTTGCCAGGTGTACGATAATTATCATATTTGTACGACAATTTTTCCCTCTGTACGATGTACGATCAATAATCCAGAAAAAGGCAAAAAATACGAAGCATAAAATGAAATAATAAAAGTGTAATACTGCCTGAGTTTTTGCATTGTAGTATAAATGTATAAAAAGTATATCTATAAAATAAAAGGAAGGTTCTGACATTGGCATTTGTAATAAAGTGACAGCATATGAAGTTTTTTTCACAGTACCTTATATGTATGAGGTAGTTGATATTGGTATAGAGGTAAAGTGGCATGTGCAATAAGGCTATTTATGTCACTAGTACGATAATCCTTCATTTCTCACCTGGCAACACCATATAAAACAGAATGAGATGTACCGGTCTGTAGCAGCAGTCAGAATATGGAGAAGCCAGCAATAAAATACTTCTACTGTGACCACTGCAGAGAAACTGTGTGCAAAACTACCTATTACGAACATTTACGTAGATATGGTCAGAAATACGGCCAGGTGGAGAGCAAAAAGGTATGTATGACTTTTTCATATATGTCACCCAGAAAATCTGGATGAAGTCTAAATGTGGGATGAGGAGAAATAGGCAATAGTGTTTTGATAAAAAATGTTTGTAAAAATTGAATTTTATGAATATATTATGAATAGATGTTTTATTAATGATAAATTTAGTAAATTGTCTGAAAAACAATCTAAAATGTTTTTGAGTACCGTAACTTTTTGGATCTGTACCTACAAACAAATACTTGATTTTGAGGGAAAATGCCTTACCATTTTGAGTTCAAACATGTGGCAGTGCATTTTTGTCTTTCCAGCTGGAAATCTCAGTTTTAAAATAGTATTAAGTCATACATCTGGATCCACTTAAGTTATCAGCATGATCCAGGTATCAAAATGTAGCTTTTAAAGCCAGAAAACTGAAAATGTAATTGTCAATGTCTATGTCAAATTTCTACAACAAAAGCTGACCAAAGTGCTTTACAGTTTAAGACTGTCAAAAACATACAAATCAAACAGAGACACACACACTGAAGAAAAAAAAAACATCAGCTCTAACAAACTTATTAATAATAGACCTCAAACTCCATCTGGTCAAAATTTCTAAATTAACACAGCTTTAAATTCATCACGACTTTAGGCTAAGGGATGTTTTTAAGGTACATAAACAGAACGCACATGCACATTCTGTAAAGCACTAGTACAGTACTATAGAGAGAGTACCCTAAAATACTGTAGTCTCAGATATTGGTAGTAAATGTAGGAAACGTCTTGGCTGGATACATACATTAAAGAAAATGGACTCTAAGTGTAAAAAAAGGTTTGTAAAAAGACTGCAGGTACTGCTTGATGAAAACATCTGCTTCAATGTTTTAAATGATGACATCAGACATACAAAATGTTGTGTGCAAATTCTTTTATTTTAAAGATTAAGCTAATAAAACTTGCAATTATCTGTACTCAAAAAAACAAGTTGTGTTTTTCCATTTTTCATCATCTTACAGAAGGCCCCTACAGAAAATTATGAAATGAGACAAGTAAATGGAAGACAAAACAAAGCTGTTCTTGACGATGAAAAACAGGTAAGCAACAAAGTGTGCAACTTTTGTTCAGTTCATGTTACACAATAGCCTGGTTAAAACCAGACCCTGTCCTTCACTTTGCTGTGCAGTGAAGGGAAATGAGAATTGAGCGGAGCTGTGCAGGAAGGCGAGGGCCAGGCTAGTTACACAAAGGCAGAAGAAAGCTGAACATTTATTCTAAAAACAATTAGTAAATTGCCTTCTACTGTAGCCTGGCCCTCGCCTTCCTGAACAGCTCCGCTCGAAGCGAAGTGAAGGACAAGGGTCTGGTTTTAACCAGGCTACTTCTACTGTATTGGCGCACATAAACATTGTTGGTAAAATATCTCTTGAAAATCTCCACTAGATTACCGGTATACTTGCAGCTTGGGTGACCAAAGGTGGGGGCAGGAGTGCAGTAATAGGCATGATGGAAGATTAAGTTGAGTTTGAATAGGAGGTGTGAATATGTCCCCCTGAAACCTAAAACAAAAAAGTCACTCAGGTATTCAACAGGCCTTTGTTTACTACACTGAGGGGCCGTTTACACGACGCATATTTTGAGTGAAACGGCACCTTTCTGTCTGCGTTTCTGCTGATCGTTTACACAATAACAATCTTTGAATCCAGAGGGTTCTGAATCCACCTGTCAGAGTGTGGAGGTTTTTCACTGACCCCCCCATTGAAAACATAAACATCTCCCACTGAAATCAAAAAGGCGTTCAATACAAGATCAACTGGAGTTTATTTGTTGCAGAAAACGTTTCGACTCCTATCCAGGAGGCTGGCTTTTTCAATTCACTGAAAAACAAACTGTGGGAGTTTGGAGTTATAATAGAACCACACACCATCATATGTAAATTGTAAGCTGAGGTAACACATACATGTAAATTGACAGATCACACCTTAACAGTAGGGGGTTCCCTTGAGGTCAGTTGATCTTGTATTGAACACCTTTTTGATTTTATCATGCCCTGGATGACTGAGAATCTTCACCAGCATCTCGCACTGAGCTTTTGTTTGAAACATTCATTCAACCTTTTTAGGCAGGTTAATCTCATTGAGCCTCGAGGACTCATTTACAAGAGCGACTTGTCTACAAACTAAGATGACAACAGCAACAGTAGATTTTCCTTGAACAATCACCAATAGAGAATCATAAGAGAGAAATGATTTTTTGAAGTTAAAGAAGAAGTTATCAAAGTCGCCAAACAGACAGATTATCAGAGTCAGAGAGAATTTATTGTCATTTGCACCGCATGTAGTACATGTGTTGAAAACGAGATTATGTACACAGGGTCCCAGTTACATCCAACAACAAATGCAAGAGAAAAACAATAATAACATCTAGGATTAACTAAGAGAGACATCAGCTAGTAATACACTAAGCCCTAATGTAGTAGAAAAACATCATTATAAACAGCAGCACGAACATGAGCAGATGGTCACAGATGAACGCAGATAGTCACAGATGAACGCAGCAACAAGAAACAGATCAGTATCAGCATGATGTGACATTTTGCAGTGTTTATTCTTATTATTTATTTATTCATGAGTCTGACAGCCTCAGGGTAGAAGCTGTTCCTCAGTCTAGTGGTTCTACATTTGATGCTCCTCAACCTCCGTCCCGAGGGGAGTGGTGCAAAGAGTGAGTGTGCTGGGTGAGTGAGGTCTTTCATGATGCAGGTGGCTCTTTTTCTGCATCTGGAGGTGTAAATGTCTGTGATGGTGGGGAGACTGACTCCCACAGACTTCTGTGCAGCCTTCACCACTCTTTGTAGAGCTTTCCTCTCTGCAACTGTGCAGCCTCCATGCCACACGTTGATGCTGGAGCACAGGACGCTCTCCACTGCACACCTGTAGAAGGAGGTGAGGACTGAGCTTCTCAGACCGGCTCGTCTCAGCCGTCTGAGGAAGTAGAGTCTCTGATGACCTTATAAGGCAGATGTAGGAAATCAAAAACAGGAACATGTCCGAATTGGTTTTTGACAGGAGTCCAACAGATTCTTAAAGCCATTTAGAGAAGTCAAGGCCGAGGGCTTCAGATCTTTTTGTAAGATATTCCAGGAAGCAGGAGCGGAGTAGGAGAAGGCCCTTTTGCCAAGTTAAGTTCTCACTGACCTTGTGCCAAAGTAAACATCAGAACGCACCTTGCGTTCTGATGTTTACTTTGGCACAAGGTCAGTGAGTGTGCACTCTCACTGAGATCACACGCTGTAGCTGCACTCACACAAAGACATGTAGGAGGAGATGTAAGAGGGCAGCAGACCAAGAAGTGATTTAAAGATGAAAATGTACCAGTGGAAGAGTCTGCGTGAGGTTAATGATGTGCAGTTAACCAGTGAATACAGGGTGCAGTGGTGGGTAATGCATGCCACATGTGCGCGCACGCATGTGCAGACAGACGGCATTCCTATCAATAACAATGGCGGTGGACACACACCGCTTTCTGATCTACGGCCGTGGGGCGGCCGTGGCACAGTGGTAATGGCAGTCGACCCCCAATCGGAAGGTCGGAGGTTCGAGTCCCGCATCCGCCCACCATGTGTCGTTGTGTCCCTGGGCAAGACACTTAACCCCGAGTTGCTCCCGGTAGGTCTGGATAGCGCCCTACAAGGCAGGCTACCACTAACGGTGTATGAATGTGTGTATGAATGGGTGGATGGCTCGTATTGTAAAGCGCTTTGGGGCTCCTCAGAGGGGGCTGGAAGGCGCTATATAAATAAGCTCCATTTACCATTTACCATTTACCATCTACGACTGATGGAATATATTTTGATTCTGATGTTTAATTAATCTAAACCTGAATCCAGCTGCTGTGACCAACATGTGTTGGACGAGTTCCTGCAGTTAGTGAAGTCACTCCTCATCCAGTATCTGATGAAATAATGTTTTATAGGTTTCAACTGGACATTTCTGTACCTGCTCTGATGTAATCTATCATGGTGCACTAAGATTCATAACTGGCTGTGATTACCCTCCACTGCACCCTGTATTCACTGGTTAACTGGACATCATTAACCTCACGCAGACTCTTCCACTAGTACATTTTCATCTTTAAATCACTTCTTGGTCTGCTGCCCTCATACATCTCCTCCTACATGTCTTTGTGTGAGTGCAGCTACAGTGTGCGCTCTCAGCTAAGTTGTTTGCAAAATATATTACAATCAGTTATAAATAAGAACAGAATAAATGTGATTCCACTTGAATTTTTAATGCTTGATTTCAATTCTGTAACAAAACATTATATTTGTGGATTTAAACTCTTTTAAAACCTTAAAGGTGCTATGTGTAACTTTCTGTAGAGCACAGAAATTAGAAATATTTTCAACAGGCAAAGCATTCTGGTCCCTCCCCCTCAGAGCCATATATGGCTCTGCTCCCCTTTGCTCTGCTGAAATTCAAATTCAAGCTCTGTTTTTATTGGCTGGTTACAAACTCTTTTTATTGGCTGGTTAACGGCGGGTCGCTCTGTTTTTAGTGTTTTTATAAATGCTGATAGAGAAGCAAGGGGACTATAGTTTTTTTCAGAGATTACTTTGTCTAACATCAGTTTGTCAGGAAATAGTGACAGAGTGAATAAATATGTTAAAAATATATTGCTAGAAAAGTTACAGACTGCACTACAAAGTTACATAGTGCAGCTTGAATGGATCAATGTTTAAGTGATGCTGATGTTTTCCAGTGAGGGAAAGTGGAATAACATTTAATGTCCTATATGTGTGTTACAGGATAGTGACGAGTCATTATACGAGGCTGATGGAGAAGAGCAACAATATGCAGGTACGTTGTGTCAGCAATTCTTTTCTGTTTTGTGATTTGTTGTACCATCTGTGCTGTAGACAGTGGCGGAGTTAGACTTTCATTGCTGGGAGGGCCGGGGGGGGGAGCAAGGCTATCTGTAAGGGGTCCACTGACTATTACAATGGCAATACAGTAAGAGTAGTTTCATTCACATACCATATATAAATAAAGACTGATGAAATGAGATTTGCGCATGTATTTGCAGTTCATTATTACTGCATGCCACACAAAGCATAAGTGGACATTAATTTCTAAATGACACCTTTGTGACAAGACAATACTTACAATGAGAATTCAGTGTCACACAGTTCACAATTATGTAAATGTACTATTTGTCTTGCAAGGCAAAAAAATGTAAACATAGCATTTAACTATTTACACCTGAAACAAAAATACCCAAGTTTAAGCACAATGGGAATACCCAACCACACTGCATTGTTTAGAAATAAGAAAGAGGGCTGGCATCTTAATATACCTACATGGGCAGGAGTCCACATTACTGTATTACTATATTTTTGTTTTGTTCACATAGTCTATAATGAACAAAAAGAATCTCATAAAAAATTTGTTGGTTAATACTTGAGCTTCACTTTTTAATGCTTAACAGTGCTGATAATGAATCACTGCAAACTATAATTTTAATTATTGTAGTATTCTCCACCCATTCTAAAGCCAATAAAATAGCACACATTTCTACTGCAACACACACAATGACGTACAAAAGAAATTCTGGGGTGGGTGGGGGGCACTGGGGTGGGGGGCAATCAGATGGCCCGGGGGGCTTTCCCCCCCCTTCCCCACCTAGATCCGCCACTGGTGGTAGAATAATGAAGTTATGTGAAGACAAGAGTGGAGCCGGGGGAGGGTGGTTTCTGTTGTAGTCTTCTAAAGTGGGAACTGTTGATAGTGTGTGAAATAGTAATGAGGGCGTGAAATAGTAATGAGGGCATTGCAAGTGGGGAGATCGTGGGAGGTTGCTTCAGATTCTCCCACCTTGAGTGAGCAGGAGGCCTGGAGTTCAGTCAGGCTTTTCCTAACATCATGTTATTTTACTGGAGCTGGTCTTCCACTTTTTTCCTGTTGGTGTTCTTTCACTGATCTCAATTCCTTCTGCCCAACTGTCAGCAATACAGTGATACTATTGTCCCATACACTAGTCATGGTTGGGTCAAAATCAAGAAACACAAAACTAACAACTAAAATGAAGTAGTTTAATTTAGAATAAAACTAGCGGTAGTTTGAGTAGGAGCTGCAGCTAATATGGCTGCCTGCTTCCACATCACCTGAGAAAATTGTTGGGTCTTTTAAGTTCTGTACAAAGTATTTGATTGATGTCATTGTTTGTTTATTTTGACAGATGATTGCACTGAATGGTTAAGTGTGATTCCAGGTGCAAGCAACAGCGAATGCAGCATCAGGAACACCAGATGCCGTGATGAGGATAGTGACTGCAGTGATGAAGAATCTGTTGGAGATGAAGAAGAAACTGAATGCAGCAATGAAGATGAGGAAATGGAATTGAGTGAAGAATACATTCACGTGGAAGACACATGGGAAGAGATAGCAGATGAAGAGAGGAATGACTACAGCAAAGTTGATGATGTTCAGTACTCATGGTTTACACATTTGATCCTTCAACTGACAATGTGGAAATCACATTTTACAATTTCAGATAACGCTTACATCGCACTGTTAGACCTGATAAAGTCATTTATTTTTGTGGTTGGCAGCATTTTAAAGATTGATACATTAAAACATTTGGCAGAAAAAATACCCTCAACCATGTATATGATCAGGAAAATACTTTCACTCAAAAAAGATGACTTCATTCACTACGTGGCATGCCCAGTTTGTGACAAAATATATACACTTGAGGAGGCAACCATAATTGTAAAGGATAGACGCGGCATAAGAAATAAATCAGCAAGATGTAGTCATGTTAGTTTTAAAAATCATGCACAAAAGCGGCTTCGTAAGGAATGTGGGACTTTGCTTTTGAAAACAGCCATTGGAAAAAAAGGGTTAACCTATTTATATCCCAAACGTAGCTTTTGCTATAGAAGCATTACAAAGAGCTTGCAGGATTTAGCACAGAGGCCAGGCTTTAATGAAGAATGTGAAAAGTGGAGAAAACGAGAAGTGTGTGACAATGTATATGCTGATGTGTTTGATGGACATATTTGGAAAGATTTTCAAGATTGTGATGGCAAGCCATTCCTTTCTGAAGAATGTAATTTGGGTCTCATGCTTAATGTTGACTGGTTTCAGCCCTATGACAAAGTTAAAGATTCTGTAGGTGTTATGTATCTAGTTGTAATGAATCTTCCTCGTGAGGATAGATTTAAGAAGGAGAATATTATAATTGCAGGAATCATTCCCGGACCACGTGAACCTAAAGGGCATATTAATTCCTACTTGAAACCACTTGTCGATGACCTTCATGACCTGTGGAAGGGGGTGTACTTGTCAGACTCTTCAGCTTTAGGAAAGCAACTATACAGAGCTGCTCTACTGTGTCTGTCAAGTGATATCCCAGCATCTCGCAAGACCGGTGGGTTTCTAGGGCACATGGCAAAAATGGGATGTTCTAAATGTTTAAAAGAGTTTCCAAGAACCATTGATAACAAGGTGGACTACTCAGGTTTCCAGTGTGATCAGTGGCTCCCTAGGTCAAAAGAAAACCACATTTTTTATGCCAGGAAAGCAAAAATAGCCAAATCAAAGGCAGATCAAGCAAGGTTAGAAGGAATTTATGGAGCCAGGTATAGTATTCTTCATGACTTGCCTTATTTTGACCCTGTTAGAATGCATGTTATTGATCCCATGCATAATATCTTGGAGGGCACTGCTAAAAGAGTAATGCAAGTGTGGAAAGAAAAAGGTATACTGAATAGGCAGTCCTTCATAACTTTACAGTCAAGAGTAGATTCCCTAAAAGTCCCTAATGACCTTGATCCTGGGATTCCTGGAAAAATTGAGTCCGCGTTTGAAGGTTTTACAGCAGCCCAGTGGAAGATTTGGGTATGCACTTATTCTTTGTATGCCCTGAAAGGTCTTTTGCATGAAGCAGATTATAATATCTGGAAGTCTTTTGTCGCTGCTGCAAGGATACTTTGTTCTCGGATTGTGACAACAAGTCAGCTGGATGATGCACACAGGTGTCTCAACTTTTTCTGCAATTCATTTGAACGCAAATATGGAAAGGAATGGTGTACCATGAACTTACACCTCCATTTACATCTACAAGCATGCATTATAGACTATGGCCCTGTACATTCATTTTGGTGTTTTTCTTTTGAAAGGGCTAATGGGATTTTAGGTGACTACCATACAAATAACAGACATGCAGAAATCATTATGATGCGTAAATGGTTTCTAGATTGGCAGGTATTTCATAAAGATAAATGTGGACCAAAACAGGCTGAACAGCATTTTACATTCTCTAAAAAGAAAGAATCAAAATGCAGCTACATATTAAATATGGACCAGATAAATAGGCTTAAAATTATGTCTGACAGTGATGTTCCACATGACTTCAGATTTGATGATACATTGGAGAGTCTGCTTCCACCTTTACACCGAAGACATATTTCGTGCGAAGAAAGTGATGCTCTCCTTCTCATGTTTAAGACTTTGTACAACAATGACTGTGTACAAAGAGTGTCTTTCAATGCCATTAGGTTTGACAGATGCACACTAGGAGGGGAATTGCTATCAACTGGAGACTACAGAGCTGATGCAAAGTCATGTGTTTTGGCAAGGTGGCTTAGAAATGACGAGCAAACTGGAGAACCTGTTATTGATCTGAAAGCTGCAGCTCGACCAGCGTTGATTTCCAGAATGCTTAAGGTCATAGTCTTTTTGAAAAAAGATGGAAAGACAGTTAAAGCTGAGCATACTGTGGCTGAGGTTAAGTGGTTTAAACAACATGGTGATAGATATTATTACAGTAATAGTGATTCATGTTCTGTTTGGGAATTGGGTTTTGAACCTTTTTCTTATGCAACATACCTGCCGCTGAAAAGAATAATTGGTCGTTGTGCCTATGCCAAGTCTAAGGTTATGTTTTCAAGAACTAGGGAGGAAACTGCATGGGTTGTGGTTCCAGTCTCATCACTGAGATGCAGTTAGGGAAAAGGATAATGAAACATTACTGAATTACCTAAAAAAAAGCTAAGTCTGGGCCTCTGAACATTCAAAAAACAAAACAAAGCAAAAAAACTGTAGAAACATTTCGTCTTTCGTCCGAAAGGCGTCCTCAGTCTGATATGCTGTATTCAGCTCAGTCTTATAAGTAGCAGCCTTTCACAGTGGATCAACAAGTTTGCTGATGACAGCCGAAACCAGCTGCTCACATGATCAAGGAGGACCATCAAACCACTGATTCAAAAGACTGGTTAATATCCAGTCCCCCAGCACAAACACAGTAATACTGTGTATGCTGTTCAGTGTCAGCAGGCCATGTGATCAGTCTTATATCGGAGAAACTAAACAGCCACTGGCCAGAAGGATGGACCAGCACAGAAGATCAACATCATCAGGCTTTTTCCCTCTTTCAGGGATGTAGGTGTTCACATCCTTGATAGAGAGGAACCAGGGTTTGAGAGAGGAGTAAAGGAGGTCATCTTTGTGAAAAGAAACCGTCCATCATTAAACCGGGGTGGAGGCCTCAGGGTTCAACTGTCCCCCTCCTACAATGCAGTTATTGCAAATGTTTTAGTGGTTTAGTCTTAAAAGGTTATTGTTGCACCAAGGGACAGAGAGAAGTGCAATTTCAATCTTGTGTATGCCCTGTGAATATTGCAGTTTTGAAAATAAAGTTGACTTTGACTTTTTGACTAATGATCCATCGTTGGCTGATGGTCCATGTGAGCAGCTGGTTTCAGCTGTCATCAGCAAACTGGTTGATCCACTGTGAGAGGGTGCTATTTATAAGACTGAGATGAATACAGCACATCAGACTGAAGAAGTCTTTTGGACGAAAGAAAAAATGTTTCTACAGGTTGTATTATTATTATTTTTTTGCTTTGTTTTGTTTTTTGAATGTCCAGAGGACCAGACTTAGCTTTTAGATTAGTTTAGAATCTGTTTTAAAGTCCTTGTGCTCACATAAAGAGCTTTAAATGGCCAGGCTCCTGCTCCTGTGTCAGCTTTTAACAAAATACTCTGCTGCCCGTGACCTTAGCTCACAGACCCAGAACTGCTTAGATGTTCCACGTACACGGATGAAAACTAAAGGGCCTTTCAGTCAGTGGCCCCAAGGCTGTGGAACAGTTTGCCCCTGCAGCTTCGTTTTGCTGACTCTGTTGAGGTTTTTAAAAAAACAACTGAAAACGCTGTTATTCACTCAGGCTTTTATGTCACGATTTTATTGTATTTTGCATTGATTGATATTTGTAGTTTTTAGGCTTGTAGTGATATTTGTAGTTTTTAGGCTTGTTTTATTATGTATATACTTTTAGCATTGATTTTTTTATTGTCCAACGCTTTTTGATTTTATCTCTGTGATAAATGCTATAAAAATAAACTTTACTTACTTACTTACTTTTAAGATTTTTCGACCTAGCATGCATCAGTGTATTACTGAATTACCTTTTTTTTCCCCCTTTTTTTTTACATCGTTTTATTTTTTTAATGCTTATGGAAGAAAAATTGTTGTTTCTCTGAAAAATATGTAACAAGCGTTATTTCAATATTCTAATAAACAAATCTTTTGGCTTGGAAGTTTAATGGCAAGTTCCTCTGATCTTATCCTCAAATGGTGTCCCTATTGAGTTTGTTGATTCCTATAAATATCTGGGTATCCTGGTCGATTCACATCTCTCTTTTAAGCTCCATGTGGAAAACCTAGTAAAGACTCTAGCCGTGTTTCCATCAAGGATTCTAGATGCGCATTTTGAAGTATCGCAGCAGAAAAGCTTAATGGAAACGGCAAAATGCGAATTTACTTCCTCAAATTCGCCAAAAAGTTTATACGCTCGCTTGAGGTGGTTTTTGGGATCTTCGAAAATGAGCAGATGCGCAAAACGACAGATGGAAACACATTTGCCGACTCAGTTCTGCCGTAGCGAACATTCACGTCACGTGACGTTCAGCTGTTTCTGCTCCGGACAACATGTAACATCGCTAAAACTAGTTGGCATGACAGAATAAATACAAGTTGCCCGATAGCAACACGTAACTGAAATATTCTCTCCATTTTGACGAGATGTGTGGCCGGGTTCTGTTTTCAACTGCTACTTCCTGTTTACTGTAGACATGCGCAGTGCTGACGTCTGACGTAATGACGCTGACGCTTAGAAGAGCTTCAAGCCAGTAGATGGAAACACTTCTGATCCGCATTAATTTGTATTTACATATTTGCGAGATTTCTTAAATATTGGCTCAAAATTCGAAATGAAAATAGATGGAAACACGGTTACTGAAATTTAAGCCAGGTTTTCTTTTTCAGAAGCAGATCATGTCTAACACTGAATGCTAGGAAAGACCTTTAACTGTCACTTTCCTTCCCTCCATTGATTACGGTGACATTATCTACATGAATGCTCCTACAAGCACCCTGCACATGTTGGATGCTGTCTATCATGGTGCAGTACGTCCATAATGGTGCAGATTCATAACTGGCTGTGATTATCGTACACACATCTGCACCCAGAATTCACCGGTTAAAGCTGGGGTAGCGTATGTAAGATTCTAATGTCCTGGATGAATCTTCACCAGCATATCTAAGGAAGCAGCAGACAAGTTGAATATTTAAAACAGAAGCAGTTTTTAAACAGTATAAACATACAGTTATTATGGCATTACATATAAACATCTAAATAATGCTTTAACACTTTGAATAACATACTTTTACATTCTAAAAAAAAAAAGCCACTAGGGAGCACAGTGTATCTCTTGTGCAGGTCCCAAGCCCAGGTAAATGGTGAGGGTTGTGTCAGGAATGGCATCCAATGTAAAACACTTTTGCCCAAACTATAATGTGAGTTCATCAAAGTGAAACCATACCGGATCTGTCGAGGCCCTGTATAAGAAAATCAGACTCAGACACTGAATGGTTGAATTTTCGGCAGCTTTCGTCAAAACACGGCAAATGGGAGTTTCGCAACTATCTCTGTAGGGCTCTGGTTAATTGCTTTGTCACCTGGCGGGTTTGTTTACGGTCTTTGTTGGTCTCACACACTACAGGAAGCAACGCTGTTTATGTAAAAGAGATTCTCTTTTGTAAAACTGGCTTTGTTTCCTTATTCGTCTCCTGTGTGTCTGACTAGCAGGGTCAGGCCAACCTAGTGGCAATGCAATCCACATATGGTAATTTAAAAGCTCAGGTTGATAGCTTCAAACCCACACCTTCTCATTTCTTTGAATTGAGAAGCCAAACATGTGCAAACAACAGCATGTTTGCATCTCACACAGTATGGGCTAACATCAGGATACATAGAGGACAATTTCAGTTTAGAGATGTGAGCTCTAAGTAGGGATTCCCAGACTTTGCTCTCCCCAACCACATGAAACAGATCAGCAGTCACAAACATATCAGCAGCAACATGATGTGATTGATTTTGTCACAGTGGTTATTTTTTCATGAGTCTAACAGCCTCAGGGTAGAAGCTGTTCCTCAGTGTAGTGGTTCTACACTAAATGCTCCTCCGTCCTCAGCCTACTTTCTGAGGTGAGCGGTGCAAAAACTGTGTGTGTGCTGTGTGAGTTTTCATTCATTCAACCTTTATTTACAGTAGTTTCTGGTGTATAGGTCGCACCTGTGTATAGGTCGCATTGTCCAATTATCACCAATAGATTGGAAAAATCCCTACATAGGTCGCACTGGTGTATAGGTCGCACCTATGTTTAGCTCTGATGCAAATGTCTGCCACAGGAGTGCACAACAAGGCTTTTAAGAAGATTAACACTTAAAAACAATTATTTGTTTGATAAAAATTATAGCAAATATATGTCTGAGCTGAACTTTTCCTTAATAAATGAACATAATTGTGAAATGAGCTGGATTTAAACATTTGTTTTGCCGAAAGTGATAACAAGCCATATATAGGTCGCACCTGAGTATAGGTCGCAGGCCTTGAAAAAAACTATAAAAAGGTGCGACCTATACATCGGTAATACGGTATACAGGCTAACCTCGATGAGCCACGGGGACTCATTTACAAGAGAGACCTGTTTCACTCTAGTTTCACTCACACCCAGGGTCAATTCACCAATCAGCCTAATGCTGCGTTCCAGTTGTCCTCGGAGGTCGTAATTACGAGCTTCCGAGCAGTAAATATGAACTGGAACGCCCCCTCAGGTCGTAATTACAACTCGTGAACTCTGTGTAGCCGCACGGCACCCGAGATCTCCGAGATCATCGTTTCAAGATGGCTGCTCCTCGCATCAACAGTGAGTGAAAGAGTCACTTTTTACCCTTTTTCGCAGTTCTGTGTGGTTTACTCAACCGTAACTTCACATTAATGCATTCAGGCACTGTAGTTCTTTACAGTAAT
>JBBPBX010088890.1:0-14407 GCA_038048925.1 Garcialebias charrua
TACGGAAGACGAAGCGTTTCAAGACCGAATGTCTGGAGAAGGTGTACTTGGATGTCTGCGCAAAAAAGGTGAACAAACAAATGAACAGGTGAATGTCGTTAGGAGGATTAAGAAGAGAGCAACAACCAGCAATAATTGATTGGATTAATCTTAGAGGAAATAGCCCAGAACACCCAACTTTAGATATTTAAAAAAAAGAAAAGGAAGAAACAAGCAGCATGAAATGCAAGTGAAAAAAATATAGACATTAGTTTAATTATCACTTACAACCAGTGTTGGGGTAGTTACTCAAAATAAGTACATGTAATTAGTTATACATTAGTAGTTACTTTAAAAAAGTAACATATTACACTCCTTAGTTACTCAGTTCTGAAAGTAACTTAGTTACATTACTTTCGGATTACTCTAATACCTGAGATTTAACCTGTATTATTTTTTATCTTTCAATAATGACATTAAAGATCCTTTTGACACTCATTTTTAATGAAAGTGTAAAACAGCAGTGCTACAATGCATAATGTAAACGTGCTATTCAAAACGTATGACAATGTCAAAATGTTAAACTTCATTTAAATTTCAGCTTCTTATCAAAACTTGAAAAAATAAGCTTGGCATTCAAAAGCCATATCAAAACTCTGGCAAGTTTGTTTACCTCAGCCTTTGTAGTGGTTGCCTGGCGGTGAAATTCAAGCCGAGCCTGCTTACACGTGTCGGCATCAAACTTGCTGCACCATCCCTCTGCGGCTCTTTAGCAACTAGCTTAGCATTAGCATGACGTTGAGTTCGCAGCAGTAGACAGTGTCTTGTTGTGGCCCAGACATGGCTTGCACACACAACTGTTATGTTCTCTTGTTCTTTCTCGCAACAAAAGAAAAATAAAGTGCATACTTCCATCTATAAAACAATATCGCTGTGTTCTCCTCCACCTCCGCCATGTTGTTGTTCATCCCTCCATGCATGTCTATGTACGTTGACGTATGACGTCCCGACGTCATCGCGTACGTTTTAATGCTCCGACGTCATTGCGTACGTCTTTGTTTCCCCCCCGTGATAGTCATGCGTCTCCTCCGTCTTCCCACAACTATTCTCCGAAAGGTCCTGATTGTAACGAATGTAAGGTTTTGTTAGTAACTGTAATATATTACAGGCATTTTCAAAGTAGTGCGTTACACTACTAAGTTACTGAAAAATGTAATGTAATTACTGTAATGCGTTACAAAGTAATGCGTTACACCCAACACTGCTTACAACTCTCTGGTCCTTCCAGATGCACCAAATAATACACTTACAAACGTTCTGGTATCTTGGTCGACTCACATCTCTCTTTTAAACTCCACGTGGAAAACTTGTTAAAGAAACTGAAAGTTAAACTGGGTTTCTTTTTCAGAAACAGATCTGTGAGGATTGTGCCTTCCTTGTTTGTTTTCCTGCCTGTCTCTTGTCAATCATCCCCAGTCTGTCTCACAGGTGTTTGTAATTTGTCTCGTCCTGTCTGTGAGTATATAAGCCCTGTTATGTGTCTCAGTCAGTGTCGGTGCATAGTTGGGTCTTCCCTGTGTCTCTCCAGTCCTCACTCATGTACCGGTAAGTGTTTTTGCTGCATCGTCAGCTGTTCATTTATATCATTAAATATTATGTTTTATACTACTCCTTGGCCTCCTCGAGCTTCTGTCTGCACCCCTGGGTTTAATCTTGCTCCCTGAGCAAAATCCTGACATTATGCACCGACCATTAAAAAAGCCCAGCAGACAGAAGGTTGTTCCTACCTGTCCTCTTGAGTCCACACAGATGGAGGAGACCGTGTTCCGCTGTGGCGGGTTCCAGGTCCAACCCGTGTCAACACATGATCTCTGCCAGGACGTGGAGGTTTTATCTTCTCCTCTCTTGGTCCTCGAGGAACGAAGGACCCAGCTCCGGGTGGACAGCGTGTCCCATGACTCCAGTCCCCTCTCCTCCTCGGCTCAGTTCAGCTACTCTGGGTGGACATCGGGAGAGGACGCGGAACCGGAGGACGAGCTCTGCTCCATGCCTGTCCCTCAGCCTAATCGTCGCCACCGGAGCGGCCGAAAACGAACCCGGAAGCAGTCCAATGCGCTGGTCCCGGCGCCTTCTGCGGTTCTGGCTCGGTTCGGCGGAAGCGAACTTCCTAAGGTCAGTCCCAGCGCTTCCACGGGGGCGGGTCCTGTCGCCTCACCTTCCAGGGTTTCGGTGAGTGCAGGGTCCAGTACCTCACCGTCACTCCGGGCTGTTCCTGTTCAGTTCAGCGAGACTGACTTTTCCGAACCAGGTTCTGATGTTTTCATGGGGGCAGGTTCCGTTGCCTCACCTTCCAGGTTTCTGGTGGGGGCGGACCTTGACCTCTCACCTACACACACAGATTCCTCGAGACTCAGCTCTGTCCCCTCTCACTCTTCCCCCCGTTCGTCCAGAGACAAGGTGAAGGGGGGCCAACCTGTCAATCAGCCAAAACAACAAAACCCCATCACTCCAGCAGGGGTCACCCCAGGAGTGTCTTCAGGGGTGATAGACAGTGCCACAATAAATCACATAAATTACAACCTTGAAAAACTGTTTTCCTCAGCCAAAAATAATCCGGACTGTTCAAAACTAAACCTCACTTTAGCCAAAAAACTGTTATTATCAGTACATGGTCTCACATCCATCCCCTCATACCACCGTATCCTGATGGAGATTCATTCCATCTTAGAAACAGCCCCAGCTTCCTGTTCAAAATCAGTTCCGGGTTTTTCCTCTGTCTCCCCACCACCTGCAGTCCCACCTGCAGGGTCCTGTTCTGAGGGGGTCTTGGCTGATGCCCCTTCTGTGACCCGTTATGAGGGAGTTCCTGTGTCCGGGAAGGGTTTCTGTTCTGGTCCTGGACCACGCCGTCGCCGCGGCAGGGATCGGTGGCAGAGAGGACCTACCGACTCCTCTTCTTCGGCTGCAGACGACTCCTCTTCTTCGGCTGCAGACGACTCCTCTTCGCCTGCAGACTCGACGGTGGTCTCCTCGCCTGCAGACTCGACGGTGGTCTCCTCGCCTGCAGACTCGACGGTGGTCTCCTCGCCTGCAGACTCGATGGTGGTCTCCTCGCCGACCGCAGCAGACGTCTCCTCGCCGACCGCAGCAGACGTCTCCTCGCCGACCGCAGCAGACGTCTCCTCGCCGACCGCAGCAGACGTCTCCTCGCCGACTGCAGCAGACGTCTCCTCGCCGACTGCAGCAGACGTCTCCTCGCCGACTGCAGCAGACGTCTCTTCGCCGACTGCAGCAGACGTCTCTTCGCCGACTGCAGCAGACTCGACGGACGTCTCCTCGCCTGCAGCAGACTCGACGGACGTCTCCTCGCCTGCAGCAGACTCGACGGACGTCTCCTCGCCTGCAGCAGACTCGACGGACGTCTCCTCGCCTGCAGCAGACTCGACGGACGTCTCCTCGCCTGCAGCAGACTCGACGGACGTCTCCTCGCCTGCAGCAGACTCGACGGACGTCTCCTCGCCTGCAGCAGACTCGACGGACGTCTCCTCGCCTGCAGCAGACTCGACGGACGTCTCCTCGCCTGCAGCAGACTCGACGGACGTCTCCTCGCCTGCAGCAGACTCGACGGACGTCTCCTCGCCTGCAGCAGACTCGACGGACAGCTCTTCGGCTCCTGGTCCTGGCTCTTCGGGAGGTCCTGACGCCTCTATGTCTTCGGAGGGTCCCGCCGCCTCTACGTCTTTGGAGGGTCCCGACGCCTCTACATCTTCGGAGGGTCCCGACGCCTCTACGTCTTCGGAGGGTCCAGACGCCTCTACGTCTTCGGAGGGTCCCGACGCCTCTATGTCTTCGGAGGTCTCGAGGGGTCCCAGGAGGGACCGTCTTTGGAGGGTCTCGAGGGGTCCTAGGAGGGACCCCCTCACGGTTCCTGTCTCGAGGGGTCCCAGGAGGGACCCCCTCACGGTTCTTGTCTCGAGGGTCCCAGGAGGGACCCCCTCACGGTTCTTGTCTCGAGGGGTCCCAGGAGGGACCCCCTCCCCTCACGATTCCTGTCTCGAGGGGTCCCAGGAGGGACCCCCTCCCGTTTCCTGTTCCGAGGGGTCCTAGGAGGGACCCCCTCACGTTTCTTGTTCAGAGGGGTCCCTGGAGGGAGCCCCTCATGTTTCCTGTCCCGAAGGGTCCCTGGAGGGAGCCCCTCATGTTTCCTGTCCCGAGGGGTCCCTGGAGGGAGCCTCTCATGTTTCCTGTCCCGAGGGGTCCCTGGAAGGAGCCCCTCATGTTTCCTGTCCCGAGGGGTCCCTGGAGGGAGCCCCTCATGTTTCCTGTCCCAGGAGGGTCTTGGAGGACTCCTCCTACGGTGTCTCGCAGCCAGAGGTCTCGCAACCAGAGGTCTCGCAGCCAGAGGCCTCGCAGCCAGAGGTCTCGCAGCTAGAGGTCTCGCAGCTAGAGGTCTCGCAGCTAGAGGTCTCGCAGCTAGAGGTCTCGCAGCTAGAGGAGTCGACACAGATGGAGGGTCTCCATACCGCAGACGTCTGCTCACCAGATGTCTCGCACGATTCGCCCGATGCCTCAACATCTCCAGAGGGTCACGACGCCTCTACATCTCCAGAGGGTCTCGATGCCTCTACCAAGTCTACAGAGGGTGCTGCAGACGTCTCGACGTCGACCGAGGGTCCCCGCGTTGCAGATGCCTCGACGTCGACGGTGGGTCCCCGCGTTGCAGATGCATCGACGGAGGGTCCACGCGTTGCAGACGCCTCGACGTCAACGGAGGGTCTGCATGTTACAATTGACGTCTCGCCGCCTCCAGACATCTCACCGCCAGCAGACGTCTCATTGCCAGCGCCCAGAATGGCTCCCACGCCTGCGCCCAAAATGGCTCCCATGCCTGCGCCCAGAATGGCTCCCACGCCTGCGCCCAGAATGGCTCCTGCACCCAGAATGGCTCCCACGCCAGCGCCTAGGTTGGGGTTTCGTCCCTCAATGACCACAGACTCTAAGACGGTGGATGACTCTTCGCCGGCCGACTCCTCGTCAGGTGCAGATGGCTCTTCGCCGGCCGACTCCTTGTCGGATGCAGATGGCTCTTCGCCGGCTGACTCCTCCCCAATTACAGTCGACTCCTCGTCGGCCGTCTCCTCGCCGGCACTCGACGACTCATCATCGGTGCCGACTGCAATGGACGACTCCTCTACGTTGGCGCCCGATGACTCCTCTCCGTTGGTGCCCACCAACTCCTCTCCACCGGCGCCCGACTATCCCACGCCGCCTGTTGCAAAGGTTCCTAGGCCCTCCACGTCGTCTGTTGCGGAGGCTTTTCGGCCGCCGCCTGTTGCAAAGGCTCCTCAGCCTTCCACGCGGCCTGTTGCAGCGTCTCCTCATGCTCTTCATGTTGGACGGCCCTCCGACCGCCCACCTGAGATGACTCCTTGTGCTCCTTGTGATAGACGGTCTCCTGGCCGTCCACCTGGAATGACTCCTTGTGATGGGTGGTCTCCCGGCCGCCCGCCGGATCGACTCTTGCCTGCTGACGACCTCCTGGTTTTTCTCTTTGACCGTATGATAATTTCATAGTTCCTCTCTTTGACTTTAGTTCTCGTAGTTTGTCTTAGGCCTTTGTGTTTAGTCCCCGTACTTTAGTCTTAGGTCCGGTCTTGGTGTTTAGTTTCCTCAGTTTTTCTTAGTCTTTGTTTGCTCCCGGGTCTCGTCTGGCTGGTTTTTTGTTTTTGCCCTTGTGTTTTCCTTGTGCCCGCCGTCCTTGCGGTTCCTCCCTCTGCCCGTCCTGGGTTGGGTGTTTTCTGGGGTCGCCAGGGGGCGTCCTTTGAGGGGGGGGTACTGTGAGGATTGTGCCTTCCTTGTTTGTTTTCCTGCCTGTCTCTTGTCAATCATCCCCAGTCTGTCTCACAGGTGTTTGTAATTTGTCTCGTCCTGTCTGTGAGTATATAAGCCCTGTTATGTGTCTCAGTCAGTGTCGGTGCATAGTTGGGTCTTCCCTGTGTCTCTCCAGTCCTCACTCATGTAAGTGTTTTTGCTGCATCGTCAGCTGTTCATTTATATCATTTAATATTATGTTTTATACTACTCCTTGGCCTCCTTGAGCTTCTGTCTGCACCCCTGGGTTTAATCTTGCTCCCTGAGCAAAATCCTGACAAGATCATGTCTAACACTGAATGTTAGGAAACACCTTGTATCTGTGACTTTCCTTCTCTCCATTGATTACGGTGACATTACTCTACATGAATGCTCCTACAAGCACCCTGCAGATGTTGGATGTTGTCTATCATGGTGCACCCTGCAGATGTTGGATGTTGTCTATCATGGTGCACCCTGCAGATGTTGGATGTTGTCTATCATGGTGCACTAAGATTCATAACTGGTTGTGATTATCGTACCCACCACTGCACCCTGTATTCACTGGTTAACTGGACATCATTAACCTCACACAGACTCTTCCACTGGTACATTTTCATCTTTAAATCACTTCTTGGTCTGCTGCCCTCATACATCTCCTCCTACATGTCTCTGCATGAGTGCAGCTACAGCGTGCACTCAGGACATGATTACCTGCAGTGTTCCATCAGTGAGGACTGAACTAGACAAAAGGGTATTCTCCTACTCTGCTCCTGTTTCCTGGAATATCTTGTAAAAAGATCTGAAATTCTTGACCTTGACCTCTCTAAGTGACTTCGAACATCTGCTAAGTTCCTGGGAAAAACCAATGCAGACATGTTCCTGTTTTTGATTTTCTACATCTACCTTATAATATTTTGCTACTTTGCTTTAATTTGTTTTTTTTTAAAAATCTGTATTTCTCTCTTATGTTTTGTTTATTGTTGATTGTTTAAGGAAATTCTACCATTGCTGTTCTTCATTCTTTAGTTTGTAGACAGGTCTCTCTTGTAAATGAGTCCACGAGGCTCAATGAGATTAACCTGACTAAATAAAGATTGAATGAAAAATCTCCAAGCTTCCAGCTCAACGACCTCCATCAACAGCAGAAGTTCAGCAATGAAGCTTTCAGAGAATCGAGCTGCTTGCTTGACGTCACGGGTCCAAACGGGATCAGCTTCATCGGACGCCACGTGCATCGCAGTTCTGCGTCCAGCTCCCTGCCTGCAGAGGACCTGCAGGGTGACCCAACCCAGCTGTGGTTCTGCCTGGACGTGTTACAACTGTTCACAGTGGATCAGTGGATGAACTGTTGGTGCTGATCGTTTGGAGTTGTTGTTGTTGTTGTTGTTGTTGTTGTTGTGGTCTTCTCATCAACAATAAACCTGTGTAGGAAGGTCAAAGCTGAGATTTAATTAGGTGATGCTGCTCGTCCGCTCGTGTTTGTCTGTCTGTGCGTTGCTCTATAAAAAGAACAAATGAAGCCAAATTCAATCAAGAAGACGATCCTGCCTCGTAATGATGATGATCATGATGATGATGATGATCGTGAAGGGAGTGCTTTCTAATTGAAGCCGCGGTGCGTTTGTTTGTTGTTATGAAGCAGCAGGTCTTCATTGTGTGGGGAATGGTGGTGCAGAGGTCAGAGAAGGTGGGCCTGTGATCAGAAGGTCACTGGTTCAACTCCCTTGACCGACAACATCAAAATGTGGGTGGGAAAGGTGAAGCACCCACACCTGCCTCCACCTTCATTTGTTCCACTCTGGGCCCTTGAGCAAGGCCCCTCGACCATCGGCTCCCCTGGGCGCCACTCTCTGCTCCACACAGAGGGCTGTGGTAGCTCAGTGGTTGGTCAAGAAGGACGTCTGGTGTAAAAACACTCACAGAGTCTTTGTGCGACAGTTCTCTGTGGCGACCCCTGAGGGAAGAAGAAGAAAGAAGGTGGTCCTCGTGCGGCGAGGCGTACCGGCCTGTGCCGGACTCCATCACCCCGTCCTGATCTGAGACAGAAGGTGGAGTAACTGCAGCGCTGCCTCACGTTCCCCCGAGTCGTCTGACAACAGGAGGACCAGAACCCGTTGATCCAACTCTCACACAACGACGAGACTGCATCACTTCCTGGTCCTGAAGTCTGAACCATGTCGGTTCTGGAACATCCTTGGGCAAGACGCTGAGCAGAGTGGACGTCTTTAGTCGGGCTCCTGCCAGTATTACCTCCAAAAGGAGTATTTGGAGAGCTTTTTTGCGCTGGATGTGCAGAGATGTACAGAGAAGAGCGTTGAAAAAGCTGCGGAAATTGGACTGGAACTTGCGATCCAGAATTATGAATCTACAAGCCAACGTGTCCGTGAGTTTTTTTTGCCGAGAGTTAGCCTAGCGTAGCTACAAACCGGGCTAATCAAAGCTAACCGAGCTAGGTCACCGTAACAGGGTGCTGTAGTTGCAGGCTTCGTGAGCAAATAAACCGGAGAATACGCTGGTTGTTACGAAAAAAAAAGCGAGCCGGCACGCTTGAGGTGCTTTGTTGCAGTGAAAGAACACAACAAAGCACGCTACAGTGGAAGCGCGGTGGTGGGCCAAGCGTCGTGTACGCCGCCTGGAGCGCCGTAGGAGAGCCGGAGGACCGCGGCCTGGAGTTCGAGCTGGGCTGGGAGCCGTGAGAGAGCCGGGGCCAGACGCCGTGAGTGGGCCGAGCGTGAACGCCGCCTGGAGAGTCGTGGGAGAACCGGAGAACCGCGGCCTGGAGTTTCGAGTTTCGAGCTGGACGGATCGCCGTGGGAGAACCGGGTGACCGTCGCCTGGGGCTGGGCGGGCGTCGGAGCTGGACCTGCGTGCTGTGCAAACTGGGCTACATCGGTTCTGGTGGGGGTCGGAGCTGGGCCTGGAACGTGCTGTGCTAACTGGGCTGCATCGGTTCTGGAGGGGGTCGGAGCTGGGCCTGGAACGTACTGTGCTAACTGGGCTGCATCGGTTCTGGTGGGGGTCTGAACTGGGCCTTGAGCCACCGGAGCTGAGTGCGGTGCTGGCTGGACTGCGTCTGATCTAGTGAGCGGACCTCTTCGGATGGTGGATCTGAATGCTGCAGGCTGCTGAAACCGTGAGTTCTGATCTAATAACTGCTGATCTGGGTGCTGCACTGCTGGGCCACACCAATCATCTTTAGCACTACTTTGACTAAGGCTGCGCTTTTTTGCGCAAGTGAACTTGGCTTCAAAATCCCCCGGTCCCTTTCAGTGGGCTATATAATGTCGATTCAAATGCTAATGACCCTACTAAAGACCCATTAATTGTACACCTACATCCCCCCACCCCCTACCCCTCAGTCCAAAATCCTTGGACCCAGTGCAGGCCTTGTATAACACATAAGCATTTATCACTGCCAGGTCAAGCATGATGTAGAACACGGCAATGGGCCGCACCGTATATAAATGTGCAATCTGGTCCATTATACCGGTGTGTCAGTTGACCTCAGGTCATGTGACCTGTGTCGGTCCGTCAGTTGACCTCATGTCATGTGACCTGTGTCGGTCCGTCAGTTGACCTCATGTCGTGTGACCTGTGTCGGTCCATCAGTTGACTTCATGTCGTGTGACCTATGTCGGTCCGTCAGTTGACCTCAGGTCATGTGACCTGTGTCGGTCCGTCAGTTGACCTCAGGTCATGTGACCTGTGTCGGTCCATCAGTTGACTTCATGTCGTGTGACCTATGTCGGTCCGTCAGTTGACCTCAGGTCATGTGACCTGTGTCGGTCCGTCAGTTGACCTCGGGTCATGTGACCTGTGTCGGTCCGTCAGTTGACCTCGGGTCATGTGACCTGTGTCGGTCCGTCAGTTGACCTCAGGTCATGTGACCTGTGTCGGTCCATCAGTTGACTTCATGTCGTGTGACCTATGTCGGTCCGTCAGTTGACCTCGGGTCATGTGACCTGTGTCGGTCCGTCAGTTGACCTCAGGTCATGTGACCTGTGTCGGTCCATCAGTTGACTTCATGTCGTGTGACCTATGTCGGTCCGTCAGTTGACCTCAGGTCATGTGACCTGTGTCGGTCCGTCAGTTGACCTCGGGTCATGTGACCTATGTCGGTCCGTCAGTTGACCTCAGGTCATGTGACCTGTGTCGGTCCATCAGTTGACTTCATGTCGTGTGACCTATGTCGGTCCGTCAGTTGACCTCAGGTCATGTGACCTGTGTCGGTCCGTCAGTTGACCTCGGGTCATGTGACCTATGTCGGTCCGTCAGTTGACCTCAGGTCATGTGACCTATGTCGGTCCATCAGTTGACTTCTGTGACCTATGTTGGTCCGTCAGTTGACCTCAGGTCATGTGACCTATGTCGGTCCGTCAGTTGACCTCGGGTCATGTGACCTGTGTCGGTCCGTCAGTTGACCTCGGGTCATGTGACCTGTGTTGGTCCGTCAGTTGACCTCAGGTCATGTGACCTGTGTCGGTCCATCAGTTGACTTCATGTCGTGTGACCTATGTCGGTCCGTCAGTTGACCTCAGGTCATGTGACCTGTGTCGGTCCGTCAGTTGACCTCGGGTCATGTGACCTGTGTCGGTCCGTCAGTTGACCTCAGGTCATGTGACCTGTGTCGGTCCATCAGTTGACTTCATGTCATGTGACCTGTGTCGGCCCGTCAGTTGACCTCAGGTCATGTGACCTGTGTTGGTCCATCAGTTGACCTCGGGTAATGTGACCTGTGTCGGTCCATCAGTTGACCTCAGGGCATGTGACCTGTGCCGGTCCGTCAGTTGACCTCAGGTCATGTGACCTGTGTTGGTCCATCAGTTGACTTCATGTCGTGTGACCTATGTCGACCTTAGGTCATGTGACCTGTGTCGGTCCGTCAGTTGACCTCATGTCATGTGACCTGTGTCAGTCCGTCAGTTGACCTCGGATCATGTGACCTATGTTGGTCCGTCAGTTGACCTCAGGTCATGTGACCTGTGTCAGTATGTCAGTTGACCTCATGCCGTGTGACCTGTGTCAGTCCGTCAGTTGACTTCATGTCGTGTGACCTGTGTTGGTCCGTCACTTGACCTTAGGTCATGTGACCTGTGTCGGTACGTCAGTTGACCTCATGCCGTGTGACCTGTGTCGGTCCGTTAGTTGACCTCATGTCGTGTGACCAGTGTCAGTCCGTCAGTTGACTTCATGTCTTGTGACCTGTGTCGTTTTGTCAGTTGACCTCATGTCGTGACCTGTGTCGGTCCGTCAGGTGACTGACATCAATAGGTCAAGCATGTTGTAGAACACAGCAATGGGCCACCTGCATGTGCCGGCACGCACCGTATATACATGTGCCAAGGACAAGGAGAGAGACGTACTTGTAAGCAAAATAATTTATTTGACAAACCATCAGGGTTACAGGATAATTAGCACAGCAGAATAAGACAATTTTATGCATAAAATTGTTCTGGAGCAGACAAAGCTTTCCGTTCAGTGGATGTCCCAAAATGCTCAACTGTGAGATAAATTCAGGGTCTGTTATGTGTGAATTCAGGTCAGGGCCTCTCTTCTGACTAAGGGGGGAAGTGCAAGCAGAGTCTTACTTACCTGGTGGAAACATTGGAATGCAGTCTGTGCAGTCTGGTGTGGTGGGGGTGTCTGAGTTGAGTGCACACATATTTATAACAAAAGGCAGTTAATGGTCCAATGATTGTTCAGGAGAAGGAGGGGGTTTGTCCTCAGGATCTTGAAAATTCAGTCATCCTAGTGTTAGGCCTGTGAGCCTCGTGGAAAGGCCATGTGGTTCAGTGAATAAACAAAAGACCTGCTACCACTAGATCACAAACTCTGCAAGTATGACGAGAGGTAAAGGACTAAAGTCACCAGTCTCTGTAAATATGAAAAATAGAGGACAAAAGTCACCAGTATCTGAGGGAAACAACTCAGATATGCAAGACTTTAGAGAATCCCTCAACTTTATGGGTAGACAAATAGAAAGTTTAACAGCAAAGATGGAGTCCCAGGCCGTTCTGGTTGGAGAAATAAGAGAACTGAAAGAACTGGTAACTAACAAAGACAAGAGAATTGCAGAATTAGAGCAAAAAATAGAGGTTTTAGAACAATTCACAAAGCAGGAAAACGTGGTGATCTCAGGACTTGATGTTAGTAAGTGTCGGACACAACAAAGAGCTCCTAATAACAATGATCCAAGTGAGTATGAATCTCAGGAAGAACAGGAGAGTCTGGAGAAACTTGTAGTTACTTTCTTACAGGACAAAAACATAAAAATAAACTATGAGGACATTTCATTCTGTCACACCCTGCCCAGTAATTCAACTAGATTCAAACCGTCAGTGGTCGTTAAGTTCATTGGCAGGAATACAAAAAACTATGTCATGCAAAATAGAAGAAATCTGATGGGATCAAACGTTTACATAAATGAACATCTTACCAAGAAAAATGGAAAAATTGCAAAAGAAGCAAGGTGGTTAAAAAACAAAGAAAAAAAATAGCAGCAACATGGACTAAAAATGGATACGTCTTTATCAAAGCAAAGGAAGGGTCTCAGCCTAAAATGATAAAAGAACTGACGGATCTGGATGAATTCAAGAGATGAAAATTACAAAGCAATGAAACGATAAAATATACAGTGAAATGAACAAATACATTAGAACATGACAACATACGAAGACTCAGAAGCTAAAATATATAATGTTGAAAATGTGATTGATGCAAATTTTTTTCCTGTAATAAAAGATAGCGAATATTATAATGAAGAGCAGTTTAATGACATCAATATATCAAATGGAGTTCTATCCATTATTCACTTTAATAGCAGAAGTATAAATGCAAACATATCCAAAATAACAGATTACTTAAAACAATTAAATAGAACTTTTACGATAATAGCGCTGTCAGAGACATGGCTTAATGATGATAACACAAGTAATATTCACATCGAGGGGTATGAATTATATCATATGAACAGAAATAATAAAAGAGGTGGTGGTGTCGCACTATTTGTCAATAATGAAATAAAATGTAAATTAAATAATGAAATGTCAATAATAGTTGATAATATTATGGAAATGATAACAATAGAAATTATAAACAAAAACGATAAAAACATAATAATAAGTTGTGTATATAGATCACCAGGAGCAAATATAGAAATATTCACTGATAAAATCTTGGAACTAATGGAGAAGAGTTTTAATAAAAATATTTTTTTGTGTGGAGACTTTAACATTGATATGGGAAATAAAACAGATTCAAATAACATAAGCACATTTATAAACTCAATGTACAGTTTAAATATGTATCCATTGATATCAAAGCCAACAAGAATTACAACTCATAGTGCCACAATAATTGATAATATTTTCACAAATATAACAAATGGGGATGTGATAGGTGGTATCTTAACGACCGACTTAAGTGATCATTTACCAGTTTTCACAATCTTTAAAAATGATCAAAATATCACAAAAGCAGTCACAACGAAGAAAAAGATCATAAACACATCAAAAAAAGTTTTGGAAAAATTGAAAGAGGATCTGGATAAACAAGACTGGAATGATGTGTATGTTGATGATGCGAACAGAGCATATGATGAGTTTATGAATATCTTGGAAACCCTGTATGTAAAGAATTGTGTGCAAACAAATTACACAAAGAGAAATACGAATGATCAACCATGGATGACAAAAGGGTTAAGAAATGCATGTAAAAAAAAGAATTATTTGTATTCATGTTTCTTGAAATTACGAAGTCAGAGCGCAGAAGAAAAATATAAAAAGTATAAAAATAAATTAGTAGGGATTATAAGGAAACATAAGAAAGAATATTATAGTAAATTATTAGATAAAACTAATGGTGATATGAAAGCAACATGGCGAGTAATGAATGGTGTACTGAAGAATCATAAAGCAAAAACTGGTATTTCAAAATATTTTGTAAAAGACAACGATGAAGTTCATGATGAAAATGAAATTGTTAATGGATTTAATCAATATTTTGTAAATGTTGGATCAAGCCTTGCAGCTAAGATACCAAAAGTAGATAAAAATATGATCCACTCAATTACAGGTTGTGCAAATAGTATTTTCCTAAATGGAACTAACAAAGAGGAAATAATGAATGTAGTAAAACATCTTACAGACAAGAGATCGAAAGACTGGGTGGACATGGATATGATGTTTGTAAAGGACATAATGAGCCATGTTATTGAGCCGTTCACATACATATGTAACTTATCATTTTCAACAGGAATTTTTCCAGATAATATGAAAGTAGCTAAGGTCGTTCCTCTTTTTAAAAATGGTGATAAATGTGTATTCAACAATTATAGACCTATATCCTTGTTACCACAGTTTTCAAAAATTCTTGAAAAACTATTTGTAAACAGACTAGACCAATTTATAGATAAACAAAATATTCTAAGCAACAGTCAGTATGGGTTTAGATCAAAAAACTCTACATCAATGGCTCTCATGGAATTAATGGAACAAATAACTACTGCTGTCGATCAAAAACAACATTGTATCAGTATCTTTGTTGATTTAAAAAAAGCATTCGATACTATTGATCA
>JBBPBX010088892.1:0-14407 GCA_038048925.1 Garcialebias charrua
TTCTCTTTGCACCAGCTCTCCAGGTGTTCCACCTCCTGTCTGTAGCTGGACTCATCATTGTTTGTGATGCATCCCACCACCGCTGTATCATCTGCAAACTTAACAATATGACAGCCTGGAAGTGTGGCTGTACAATCATATGTGAGCAGAGTGAACAGAAGGGGGCTCAGCACACATCCCTGAGGAGAGCCAGTGCTGAGGGTTATGGTGGAGGAGGAGAAGTTGTGGATCTTCACGGACTGTGGTCTGTCTGTTAAGAAGTCTAGTACCCAGTTACAAATGGAGGGGCTTAGTCCAAGTGTAGATAGTTTGTCTATCAGAGTTTGGGGGATCATGGTGTTGAAGGCAGATGTGAAGTCCACAAAGAGCAGACGCACGTATGAGTCCTTCTGATCCAGGTGGGTGAGAGCAGTGTGGACCACGGAAGAAATGGCGTTCAGCTCCACCAACGGCTGACTGTGAGTTTCAGCAGTGAGGACGGCGGTGAAAGGCTTTCGGCTGCAAGATTAAAACCCAAAGCCTTTTAGAAAAATGAGCGTGAGACCATAACCGTCATTAGCTCATGTCAGAGGCTGAGCAATGAGCAGAAAAGGCTTTCGGCTCAGAAGGAGAGAAAAGTGTCTCGGGCTTCACGGCAGGTGACTGATGTGTCCGTTACTCATCGTGGTTCTGGATCGTACGCCACGGGGCGGAGGCGACGCCTGCAGCGTCCGTCTCCAGCTTGATTAAACGTCTCGTCAGGGATGAGACGTTCCAGCGTCACCGATCAGGACGTCGACGTGTGACAAGTGTCTGTAACCTCAGATTAACATTTCAGAGAACAAGATGGAGGACGTCGACCAGAAGAGGAACTGAAAGGTGTCTGCTGAGCTTTGGCTGATTGATGAAAATGTGCTTCAGCTGTTGAACTGGATAAAATATTTATATAATTTATAATGTGGTTCCATCCATCCTTCATGTGGTTCTGGGCTCAGCTCTCAGGGCAGCAGCGTGAGCGGGGGGGAGGTCCAGCACCTCTTCCAGCTCTTCTGGGAGGACTCCAAGAGCTCCCAGACCAGATGAGAGATGTCTTTCCAGCGTGTCCTGGGTCTTCCCCGGGGTCTCCTCCCAGTTGGACCAGTCCAGAACCCCTCATTAGGGAGATGTCCAAAGTCCATCCTTACCAGATGTCTGAACCTCCTCACCGGCCTCCTCTGGATGTGTGGCATGGAGGCTGCACAGTTGAAGAAAGAAAAGCTCTGCAGAGAGTGGTGAAGGCTGCACAGAAGTCTGTTGGAGTCAGTCTCCCCACCATCACAGACATTTACACCTCTAGATGCAGGAAAAGAGCCACCTGTATCATGAAAGACCTCACTCATCCAGCACACTCACTCTTTGCCCCACTCCCCTCAGGACGGAGGTTGAGGAGCATCAAGTGTAGAACCACTAGACTGAGGAACAGCTTCTACCCTGAGGCTGTTAGACTCATGAATAAATAAAAATAAAATTAAAATAAACACTGCAAAATATCACATCATGGTGATGCTGATATGTTTTCTTGTTGCTGTGTTCATCTGTGACCATCTGTGACCATCTGCTCATACAAACTCATGTTCGTGCTGCTGTTTATTCCCACTATATTAGGCTTAGTGTATTACTAGTTGATGTTTTTCTTAGTTAGTTCTCGATGTTATTACTGTTTTTCTCTTTCATTTGTTGTTGGATGTAACTGGGACCTCGTGTACATAATCTCGTTTTCATCTCATGTACCACATGCGGTGCAAATGACAATAAAGACTCTCTGACTCTGACTCTCTGACTCTCTGGATGTAGAGGAGCAGCGGTTCTCCTCCGAGTCTCTCCTGGAGATCTGAACTTCTCACCCTCTCCAGAGTCCTGCTACCCTGCAGAACTCGTTCAGACCTCTGATCTCGTTCTTTCAGTCATGACCACAGGTGAAGTCAGGAGTGCAGGCCGAATGATAAACAGAGCTTCTCCTTGCAGCTCAGCTCCCTCTTCACCACAACGGACCGGCACAGCGTCCATAAAACTGCAGAAGCGATCAGTCTGTTGATGTCCCACTCCATTCTTCACTCACTGAGAACAAAACCCTGAGATACTTGAAGTCCGTCTCTCGAGGCAGCACCTCACCCCGACCCAGAGAAGCTGATCCATGCTTTTGAAACCAAATATTATTATTTTTTTTTTGGATTTATGGAGTCGAGGGCCTTTCACACAAAGCAACAACCCAACTAAGAACATTCAAGTTCAAGAACCTTCAATATCCCCAAGGAGCAATTCGTTTCACAGTCAGTAGGAACACAAAACATCCACACTAGACAATGAGACGTTAAAACAACCGTACAGAAACCATCACTGTTGGTTGAGAAGTCTGATCTCCACAGGGATGGATGAGTTGTTCAGTCTGTTCTACATCTGGGCAGCAGATACCTGCGTCCACATGGAAGCAACCTGAACTCACCATGAAGTGGTGATCAGGATCTGCCAGAATCAGCCTGGCCTTGTTCACTGGATCTCAGCCAGAGCGTGGACAATCTTTGCTGGGTCTCAGCAGGGTCTTCAGGTCCACATCAGGCTCCACATCAACCATGATAGGACGGGATCAGTCAGTGATGCACACTTCAGTAGCAGGATCAGTTCCAGTGGTTTATCATAAGGTCCTGGGTGGCTCCATGGTGTGGGACCAGCTCGCACCAATGTGGCCTTGTTGTGCAGATGTTGAAGCAGGGCTGGTCTCGAGCCTCAGCTACAACTGTAATTGTGACAAGGTCATAAAAACAACCTACTGCAGGTGTGATACCTGTGGCAGTAGCTTTGTGCTAGCATGGCGTAATCTTCTACGGGTAGTGTTTTTTCATTCTTTCGACCTTTATTTAGACAGATAAGTCACATTGAGCCTCGAAGACTCATTTACAAGTGAGATCTGTTGGACAGACAAAAAGTTATTAAACTGGACACATTAGGAAATGGAGGCAAAAAAATCCTATTAAAATCTTTCTTCATACTTGAGAAAAAAATTATAATATTAAAAAACACCTCACAACAAATGAGCACATAATGACGTAGACATTCTGCAGAGGGGGGGAGACACCGAGAACGATGAGCAATGTTCATAGAAGCTCTCGAGGTCACTGTAAGAGTTCTGATAAGGATGAATAATCAGCCAGCTCCTCCGATGAGATCCGTAAACATTCTCGAGGATGTCGGGGAATGGCCAAGCAGTGTTTCCCCTACATAACCTGCCATGGCGAGGTGGGGTGGGAGTGGGGACGGACAGAGACACGTCCTGAGCTGCGCAGACGTTGTTGCGGTTTCTTGGGCTTGTTTTGAAAGTAACTTCGCTTGTTTGGGCTTGTTATTATTTGTTCTTTATTATTTGTCTAGAGCAGGGGTCTGCAACCTTTTCGATCCAAAGAGCCATTTCTGCTCCTTTGTTCACTAAATTAAACGTGACCGGAGCCACAACACCTGCTGCAACTGGGATTTTCAACTGGTGGCCCACGGACCACTTTAAGTTTGTTGGAGGACGTTTTTCTGGCCAGCAGGAGTGACTTTATAAAACTAAAAATTTCTAATGATTTTTAACATTTACTGCTATTTTTACATTTTAAGATAAAATAAAAGACAAGATTCTTGTAAAGAAGGAAAAATTATATAGTTTTGCCCAGTTTCTAAAAACTAAAACGATAAACTATGCAGGCCTATGTGATTTATTTTTTTAACTGTAGAAAAATTAGGTATCCTACTTAAAAGAAATAAAGCATAAAGTGAAAGTATGTTTTACTCCTTGTAATGTAGGAAAACTTCTAAAACTAACCCTTCCAGTTGTTATAAGAACCAATAAAATTCAGTTTTATGTCAGTTTTGGTCAAAGCTTGAAAGAGCCGCTGCAGAGGGACCAAAGAGCCGCATGTGGCTCCTGAGCCGCAGGTTGCAGACCCCTGATCTAGAGTGACAAGACCACATTAAAATGAGCTCCAATAAGTGGAGGAAATATGGGAAAAATATAATAAAGAATGGGAGAAAGAGCACACACTTAAAGCATGATTCAGGATAGAGATTAAAGAAAGTTTTTTGTTGACTTAGCTTACTATGAGTTTGCTGTTTAATTTTTATTTTATTTTTTAATTTGTACGCATCCTTTATGATTGTCTGTTGTTGTCGTTGTCCATTGTTGTCATCACTCTTAGTTTAAAATTCAGGTCTCTCTGGTAAATGAGTCCCAGAGGCTTAATGGGAATAATTTGTATAAATATGCCAAATGTATTTGTATTTTTTAGAGTGGATATGTTCTTCAAAGTCTTTAGCATAATTTTGCTCTTTATATGTAATGCCATAATAACTGTATGTTTATACTGTTTAAAAACGGCCCTTGTTTTACACAATGGGGTGGGGTGCCTGTTGGGCTTGTTTTCATGGGGCTGGTCGCTTGTTTCTGTCACGATATACTGGCAGATAGAGACAAAGCCGAAAGCGCGCAGTTTAAGAGCAGAGGAGAGCCAAACATTTCAGCCGCGCTCAGTTTTATTTATTTATTTTTCGGTGGAGGTGAGACTAGGGGGTGAGCCACACGCTCAGTGTGTGTGGAGCCGCGCGCACCTGGAACCGAGCAGAGAAACATTTCAGCCACGCGTTCGTTTTTTTTCCCCCCCATCCGTGGGGATGAGAAACGTGAGCTGTGCGCGTGTATGTGTGGTGGGTGTCAGCTGAGTGTTCAGCATGAGGCTGCTTTTGTGTTTTCAGCTAATGCACCTGCAGTGCGAGCTGCTAGTTTAGCATTACATCAGCAGCCGACAGGTGTTTGGAGCGTTGGGTAGGCGGGGCGCTCGGTTCTGTTGAGGGGGCGGGGCGCCCCGCCTATATAATGGTAGGGGAAACACTGTCAAGGTCAACGCTAATGAGAATCCAAGAGTCCTGAAATGATGACAGAATGTTTATTCAGCTGGTTCACTCTGGTTGGCGGTGGAGTTCCCCGATGGGCGGGGGGTGAGCGTCAGATTACATGTCCTCCAGGCGTATTCAGATGAGGTGGCCTTGAAGGCCAGCCGGGGGACCAGATTAGATAAACACAGTAGTTTTGCGTATAGACAGAACATAATGACATCTACCTCGAGTCTGTGTTGGTCCAGAAACGGTTCAGAAATGTCCAAATTATGTGGCCACACACCGATGGAACGTACCTGTGTAAAAATCCCTGAGATCTGACCCATTCTGCCCAAGGCAACTGAGTCTGGATACACAGGCAGGAACCAAGCCATCACAAAGGCAAGCAGTGTGATCGGGTCTCAATTTGCTGCAGACGACTTCCTTAATTGTAGATAAAACCAGCAACCAGCTGAATCCAAAAAGCAGGAACCAGTTATCATAAATCCAATTAAATATGCATCCTTTAGATCGGCAGATGACAGCAGAGATAGACACGTCATCAAGTCTTCAAGTCGATGAGATATCCAGCTGTGTGCTGCCAACAGGGCAAATCGGCTCACCTACAGCCTGTCTTCTCTTTGAAGAAATGTTATCAAATTGTGTAGAGGGACCAACTGGTCAAATAAGTCCATAGTTTTTTGTTCGGAAGATGCGAGAGGCTCAGAAGCAGTTTCACAGACAGACAGAGCAGCAAAGCAAAGCGGCGTGGGAGGGGGAGCGTCTGTCCTTGGCAGAAGCAAGTTTGGAATGATGTTCCCTCATCCTGGTCCTCAAGTTCTGCAGTTCTTTCACTCATCAGGTGTGTCAAATCAGAGAAACATCTAATCTACATGCAGGATGATCTCAGGACCAGGACTGGGCACCACTGTTCTAGGCCGTACAGTCTGATGTGTTCTGATAAGTGCTACCTGGGACACACACACAGATGTGATTGTAAGTGTGTGTGATGTCACGAGAACGTGCTGCTGATGTATGGGGCGTGGCGAGGGCGCAGCAGAGGGCACGGAAAATGTTTGGGGAAAGCCTATTTTTTCAAGCACTATGACCATACCAGTCATCATGGCCTTCCCACTGAAGGAGGTTCTCCAGATCTGCAGTATTAAGTTATGTAGCAGTCACCATCCAGAGTGAAGGGGTCCTTAATGATTTCAGCTTTTCCCCAAGAGGAAGCTGGAAAAGATGCCAACCGTCAGCTGGACATGATCCTCTCGCTGCTGCGGCTCCAGTTTGGCAGCAGATCTACGGCCCCGTGGACGTGTGATGATATGTTGATGGTATTACTACATCAATTATTTGGCAACAGGAAGGTCAAAGCCACGCCAGCATCCTGTTTCCAGAGAGGCGTGCTTAGTGTCCAGCCCCAGGCCACAATTAGGACTTGCAGGGAGCCCAGATTCAATCACATGCATCACTCCTGTCCAACAGAAACGCTCTGTTTCAGACCCGGGACGCAGCCGTATCAGTCATGCCCAAAGCTACAGCGCCTGATAACGGCAGCTTTGAGGGAGCATGTGGCCAGACGGTGACCCCTGTAATTGTTCATTAAACAGGGTCTGTAGATTTTCATTGTGCCTCAGACTGCTCTGAAACATCAGCATGTGGTGATAGACTGATAAACAGGATGGTTGTTGATGGGATACATACCCTCGGAAAGTGTCCAGAGAGAGCAGGCGTGACGGTTTGGCTTCACCGGGACAATCTGCAGTTTCACCATCATCCTGTAGAAGTGAGGCAACAATCATGATCTGCACTAAACATCATTTTGGGTCGTGTGTGGTTAGACTGGACGTTGTGTCAACAATATTTTACTATTTTAAAAGGTTCAGTAATGGAGGTCTTTTATTTTTTACAATTCTAGGGTTTTTCAAAATAAAATTACCGGTAAGTGGGACCACCTCTAGAAAAGCTGCTGTTTTTGCTCGTCTGGAGCATCCAGGTGTGTTTTAGCACAACACCAAGGTGGAAAGACATCAGCAACGACCTCAGAAGCAGATGTTGCTGTTCATAATAATAATAATAATAATAATAATAATAATAATAAACTTTATTTGTATAGCACCTTCCTACAATGCCTTACATTGACCAAGGTGCTTAACAGGATAAAGAGATGAAAAAACTGGAACAATAAATCAATGAAAATAGAATAAGAAACAGCAGCAATAAAAGAAGGCAATGGAAATAAAAAAGCTGCATACTAAAATACCAAAAGTAATAAAAGTTACACACTGAAAACTTTTTTGAACAAGTGGGTCTTCAGTCTGGTTTTGAACAGAGTCACATCAGAGTTCATCAATCCCCAATCTGTTCATCAATCTGGGAAGGGTCAAAGGTCATTTGTAGTCCATCATTCTACAGAAAGATTATTCACAAGTGGAAGAGATTTAAGACACCTGTCAATCTTCACAGAAGATTCACCCTGAAGGTCAGACTGTGCAGTGAGCTCCATCCAAGACTCTACAGGCCTCTGTAAGCAGGTCAAAGGTCATGGCCTCATCTCTATAAACACAACAGCACAACGTATGCCCCTTTTCCACTTGCCGATTCGGGCCGGTTATTGCGCAATATATGCGTGCCAGAAGCGAGCTGGACGCATTTTCCACCTCACATATGAGCCGCGCCGCACCGCGATTCCGGACGTCATAAACACAGGGGCGTAGCCAGAATTTTATGAGGGGCGGTTTGTTTAAAAGAAATGTGGACCTTGAAAGATGAACATGTCTCGGTAGCTCACTGGAAACGCGTTGGGTTGGTTGCCGCTCCAAACCTTATCCAGACCAAGTGGGTTTGATTCCCACTTGGTATATATATATATTTATTTTTTAGATTATTTATTCATTCCAGATTAAAAAAACACAAGAAAACTATTTACAAAACAACAAGAAATAAAACAATACATGACATGAAAGGAAGCAGAAGAAGAAAATAATCTTATTATATCTGCCCCTTCTCAAACAAATGTTTTATTTCAAACACTCAATTCAAACAACTTATCTTACATTTGTCTTTTATTGGGGAAAGGTGCATTGTGGGTCTTTTCAAAACAACAACAACAACAGATCCTCCATCTGAGCTTGTCCTCGCCCGCACCAAACCGAAGCGTAGCTGATCGTATTGTTGGAGCTCGAACATAATAGATATCATGGCAAAAGAAAATAGTTAAGGGAACACTACCTTTGAGATTTTTATTAATGAAAAGTGCGGTATAAATCGAATTTATTATTATTATTACCTCCACCACGTGTGAGAGAGTAGGATCCTACACCCCGCCCACCGAAGGGCTACAGAAGTGAATGGAGACAGAGCTACATGTGAGCCGATCTGAACTGAACCAGACCGGACCAGACTGATCCGCTCTGCGCCGAGCGAGTGGAAAAGGGGCATTAGGCTTGGAAAGTTTTACCTGAAAGAACCGGGTGCTCCGGTTTCCTCCCACAGTCCAAAAACATGCATGTTAGGTTGATTGGTAACTCTAAATTGACCCTGGGTGTGAGTGAAACAGGTCCCTCTTGTAAATGAGTCCCCGTGGCTCAACGAGGATAGCCTGTATAAATAAAGGTTGAATGAATGAAAAAAACCACAAAACTTCTGGACCAGAACCAGACCAAAGGACAAATGTTCACCCAGAATGCACTGCAGCAAACAGCTCATCTGTCAGCACGGTGGTGGAGGGCCGATGGTTTGGGCTCCTGTCAGTCACAGAGTGGACCAAAGGGGTTTTGGAGTCAAATGTGAGTCCATCTGTCTAACAGCTGAGCCTTGGACCAAACTGGGTCCAACAGGACCATGATCCAGAACAGAACGGGTCAGAAAGAGCAGAACCAAGGTGCTGCAACAGTCCAGAGTCCAGAACCTAAACCAGTTTGTGGTTGGACCTTCAGAAAGCTGAGCAGAAATCTCAATGAACTGAAGCAACGATGGAAAGAAGAGTGGGCCAGAACTCCTCAACACCCATGAGACACAGAACCACAGAGTTCTGCTGCAGAGGGTTCTGCAGCTGCTGGGTCAGAACTGGAACCCAGTTTAGTTTACGAAATGACGACTCTGTGAAGTCTGTTGTGTTTTTGTTCACTTGAGGTTTGATTTGTCTAATTTTAGAACCTGATGCAGACCAGATGTTTTTTGTTCTGATGGAGACAATCCAAGAACAGAAAGGTTAACTTATTTTTTAATAACTACGTAAAACAACATCTAAAGGTCATGAACTTAAAGTCAGAGGGGTAACCTTCAGGAGGATTCCTCACAAAGCAACTGGCCAAGACAACATCACAGGGAAGGTTTTTTGTGGGATGCATCACAAACAACAATGAGTCCAGCTACAGGCAGGAGGTGGAACATCTGGAGAGCTGGTGTAGGAACAACAACCTTCACATCAATGTGAAGAAGATGAAGGAAATGATTGAGGACTTCAGACGGAACAAACACAACTATCCCCCCCCACCCCCACCCCAACATAGGAGTATATGTGGTGGAAATGGTCTCCAGCTACAAATACTTGGGTGTACACCTGAACAACAACCTCAGCTGGAGCAACAACACCACCAGCCTGATCAAGAAAGGTCATCAGAGACTCTACTTCCTCAGACGGCTGAGACGAGCTGGTCTGAGTAGCCCAGTCCTCACCTCCTTCTACAGGTGTGCAGTGGAGAGCATCCTGTGCTCCAGCATCAACGTGTGGCATGGAGGCTGCACAGCTGCAGAGAGGAAAGCTCTGCAGAGAGTGGTGAAGGCTGCACAGAAGATGTTGGAGTCAGTCTCCCCACCATCACAGACATCTACACCTCCAGATGCAGGAAAAGAGCCACCTGCATCATGAAGGACCACACTCACCCAGCACACACTTTTTGCCCCACTCCCCTCAGGAAGGAGGTTGAGGAGCATTAAGTGTAGAACCACTAGACTGAGGAACAGCTTCTACCCTGAGGCTGTTAGACTCATGAATAAATAACCAGAATAATCACTGTGAAATATCACATCATGTTGCTGCTGATCTGTTTCATGTTGCTGCTGATCTGTTTCATGTTGCTGCTGATCTGTTTCATGTTGCTGCTGATCTGTTTCATGTTGCTGCTGATCTGTTTCATGTTGCTGCTGATCTGTTTCATGTTGCTGCTGATCTGTTTCATGTTGCTGCTGATCTGTTTCATGTTGCTGCTGATCTGTTTCATGTTGCTGCTGATCTGTTTCATGTTGCTGCTGATCTGTTTCATGTTGCTGTATTCATTATTCATACTCTTCTGCTCACACAGACTCATGTTCGTGCTGCTGTTGTTCACCATAGTTTTTGTTCTATTAGTGTTTAGCATATTCTTAGTTTAGCATAGCTCTCAGTTCATGTCTTAGATCTTATCACTGTTTTTCTTTACAATTTATACTTTTGTTGGATGTAATTGGGACCCTGTGTACACAATTCCATTCCACCACATGTACCACGTGTTGTGAATGACAAAAGTAAAGGATCAAAATACCACTAGATCAAAACTTTTTTCTTTTATTTTATCACATCTTTCAGAGTTTTTCCGCCTCTCGGTGAAGCCAGAGCTCCTGCCGGCTCTCGGCTGGATTGGCCTGACTTCCTGGCCTCTCTGCAGCAGCATGAAGCACCAGAGCAGGAAGACACCAGCTCTAATACGTCGTGATGGATCTGCATGCCATCCAGAAACCATATGGAAGCCAGAGACGTCCTGCTCGGCACAATGAGGAGCTGTTCCAGCTGCTGACCGCTGGCTCCTGCAGCAGAGAGAGAGGACTGGATGGATGCTCTGCTAACATTTGTATCAATCATTCCATTAGTGTCTCCCAAACGGCTCCATGATTGGAGCCTCAGATCAGTTTTGTTGCATCTCAGGCTGCATGGTTGGCCACGGAAAATAATGCAATGTAACTGTTGGACCGAGGCCACGGTTGAGTTCAAATAGATTATTTCTGCAGGACAGAAAGTATTTTTACTCGTCTGAATGTGAGAGCTTCAGGCGTTGTTCTTGGTGTTCTTTTTTCATTTAGCCATGTCAGATGATCTCAGTATATCCACCAGTTCTGATGGAATCAATCCTTTAATTAGTCTGGGCTATCACCAAGCAAGGGACACCATGAAGACCAAGGAACTCTCCGCACAAGTCAGAGACGAAGTTGTGGAGAAGTACAGATCAGAGTTGGATCATAAAAATATCCCAGAACCATAAACATCCCGTGGAGCTCCATTAAATCCATTAATAGGAGAGAAAAGATGATGTCATCACAGCAAGCGTGCCAAGAGAGGATCGTCCACTGAAACTCATGGAGCAGGTCAGGAGGACATTACTCAGACACACCCAGGACAAAGATAACCCTGATGGAGCTGAGATAAGAAGAATCTGTCTACAGGTCTGCTACAAGCTGCACGTTTGTTCTCCATAAAAAATGTTGATTCAAGAAAGAAAAAGCACGACGGTTTGGATTTTGTCCCCCTCCAACACACGAGGAAGATGCTGTAGTCCAATGAGACCTTCAGGAACACGATGCAACAGCAAATCCATCACCTATCAACATGAGAATACCTTCCTATCAGTGAAGTACGTTGTAGGCAGCATCATGCTGCGGGGATGTTTTGTCAGTTAAGAAATATGGATGCAGCAAAAAACTGACCGATTCTTCCATGGATCTGGGACTGGGCTCCACCTTCCAGTAGGATAATGATCCTGAACACCCTGTTGAAGAACCCGTCACTGGTTTAAGGAGGACCAGTTAAAGGTCCTGGAATGGACCAGTCAAATCCCAGACCTCAGTTCAACTGAGAATCTTTGGTTTAATTGAAAGACTGTTGGACACCAAGCAGCGACCGTCCAAACTGAAGGTGCTGGAGATGTTAGGACATGAACTGACAAAAGTCCAGGTTAGATGGACAAAGATCGTGGAGACAGACCTGAAGACACTTGATGCTGCACTTGTGGCTCTACACAGTACAGGTAGTCCCCGACTTATGGCCGTTCGATGTTACGAACGCATCATATTAATAAAAATATAAAATTAAATTAAAATTAAATTTTTTTAATGTATTTAAATGTTCTTGATTTCATGTGTACAGCACTTTGTTGCAGCTGTGGTTGTTTTAAATGGCTTTATAAATAAAGTACAGTATTATTTATTATTTTATTTTTTTTAAGCCGATTTACGAAGTTTCCGGCAGTTTCCCACAGTTTCCGCCAGTTTTCGGCAGTGTCCGTCAGTTTTCGGCCCGCCAGCTTCGGTTAGCTCCAGCCTCAACAGCCGGCTTTGGATGGACCGTGTGTCCGATCAGAGTTTGCCTCATACGGATAAATGTGCTAGAAACGCTCGGTGAACTCTGTGGACGTCTCAGGCCCGGAGCAGCAGCCGCCGATCGCTCCACCGCACCGAGCTAACATGCTAAAACGCGGAGAAACAGCTGCGGCCGCCTTTTGGAGGGGCTAACATGCTAACGGGCGCAGCTATTGGAATATATATATTATATATATATATATAGAATATATATATAAATACTAGATGTTACACATATTTAGTCTGAGGGGCATTTCAGCTTAAAAATATAGTTTCCAGCTTAGGTTGAGAGGGAAAAGAAATAGGAGGAAAGATTTAAGAAGAATTGGGAGGTTAAGAGAGGAAGTTTATCTTGCATTTATGAAACCAGATGACACTCTTCAGTACGCGTCCAGCTAAGATATCATCACACCTCCAGCAAGCAAACAGCTGCTCCTTTACCTTAAGACGTCCGCCTTGGTTCTGGTAAAGAGCTGTGGTCAACTTTAGACTGACGAGTCGTCGGTCCCGCAAGTCCAAGCTGGACTCCACGAGTGTTTACCTTGTCGGTGTCGGTGATACTCGCTTTCATCGGCAAAAGTCGTGGCAGTCGTGGTTTCTTGGCTCAAGATAATTTATTCCAGGAAGGAATAACAAACGCTCGTTCGAGGTGGACTCATAACAGCCTGTTATCAGTCCTTAGCTGAAGACGCAGGTCGTTAGCTCTTGACCAAAACGTACCCAGCTCTTGGGAAAGGTTCACATCTCTTTGAAATTCCCAACAAACTCTCGAAGCGTTCTCGCACAGTAAGAACTTAAAAAGCAGGAACAAAGAGAGGAGTGGACTTGCCTTATCAGGCCCAAGGTCAGCCAGAGCAGAGAGAGCTTTGTTTAGGGAACAGACAGAGAAAGCTGGAGCCTTGTTCATGATTAAACTGTCTTCTTATTTCTAAACAAAACAGTCGGGTCTCTGTGACCCGATATTTCCCTTTAACACAGCAGTGAAACACAGTTTAACTCTCAAAGAATAACACAGCTTAAAAGCACACATCATGAAAATGACAAAAGTTATTCTTTTGATCACATCAGCTTAAAATCAAAGATAGAAATAGTCTCTTATTGGTGACTATGTTATCAGATTATAGCTAAATGAATGATTTTGTAGTAAATGTCTTGCTTTACTGAGAGGTCAGTAAAGGTCATCACTGGACAGTTCAAAGACCTTAATTTGACCCTGGGTAGGTCCACTACATCTCCCCCCTTTTGGAAGCCATCGCCAGTCCTTGGGGATGGGGTCCAACACGAAAGGAAACCTTGAACTGTCTTTGATCTTGAAGTAATCCAGCAAGTGGAAAAGAAAAATCAAAAATTATAATCCCATAAAGTTTTGGAAATTCCATACTGTTCGGAGGTAATCCCATTGCGAAAAGCTTTTAATCCTTCGGAAAACAAAGTCTGTTAACTCTTGGAAAACAAAGTCTGTGATCCTTTGGGAAACAAAGTCTTATAATCCACAGCGGTAATTCCATAGCAGTAATTCCACAACGATTAGCTTTGTTGATTGATCAGCACCAATTGTTTTCATAATCAGCATGTAGAGGGGATCCCTCGATTGACGCAGAGGAGGCGGCCCTTGGACGAAGGTTGAAGACCAAGCGTTGGAGCTGCAGGTACCCACATCGATGGTTGGTGGCTGGTTGGTTTCCAGTCAGTGCCACTCTGGTTCTATGTGTCATGCAATTATGTGGTTTTTTAAGGTGGGCTTATGATTGGGATTTTACATTAAGCCTTACCTATATGCACCTGGTATGTAAGCTATCATGGTTTAGATCAGCTACACTTACCAATTAAGGGGTGGATCAATTCTGTAAAATTTAGATATAGGGATTTGTACCTATAAAATTTTGGAGGGCTTCTGTAACGAAGGCCTCTAATTCCAAACTATTCCTCCATTCATTACTTAGTTTAGGTTAAACTAAAATAAAAATGAAATATAGTTTGATCTAAATGTCTGTTGTCTTTTAGACGAACGACGTAGGATTTGGTATTCCTAATAAATTTTGAAGTCTATGGCGAGACTCATCAAAATGAATAGACAATCTAGAATTGAAACGATCGGATCGGTTCAATTTAGAAATTGTGAGGTCAATGTAGTTTATTGTACTTTGAGCAACTTTAAACTACATTGACTCTTCGACGATTGAGATTTAACAAAACGAACTGCATGTTG
>JBBPBX010088894.1:0-14406 GCA_038048925.1 Garcialebias charrua
TGACATGGGCGAATTCTGTGGATACGACTCTCCCTCCCCCCCCACCTCCCGTCCTCATGACTTTACTGTAGTTACCATGCTGGGCCATTAGATGGCGCTGTGATTTTTGGAACCTTCACTACTGCGCACGCGTGCTGCCTGGGGTAAACAGAGCAGACGAGGCAGCCTGTTTTCCTCTCTGGCTAAAAGTTCAGCTACTACAAGTTGTTGTCAACAAGTTAACAACAAGTTAAAGCTGGAATTTGGATAAGAGTCAACAGATTTGACACCAAGTGGGACCGCTTCATCTAACAAGCTGCACACCAGTTGCTGACTGGACCGGAACCGCGTCAACATGTCTGACTTTAGTCCGTGAGAATCAGCTGATTTACAGCAGCGCTACAAGGTAAACAATGTTCTTAATAATGTTTCCTTGTGTTTAGTTCGATCACAGAACAACCAACTGAGGTTTTATTTTTATTTTTTTCCTGCGAGGTCGAAGCTGTTCCACGAAGCGGACCGGCGGTTCGGATGTGGGTCCAGTGTCCACCAGGATGAACAACAGAGTCCAGTTCATTAAAGTTCGGTTAACGTGTTTTTAAAAGTGTTCAATTTAATTCTCAGTGTTTGTGACATGAGTTTGTGGTGTTGAATAAATAAATAAATTAAAAATCAACCTGGTGTCTTCATTTTCAGCAGCATGTTAGGCATGACGTAACGAGTCCAGATAGCTTCATTTAGCTCAGATAAATGTAAATATCTCCCACGCTAACATAAATACTGTTTATTATTGTTAAACTGTTAATATATAGCACATTTAGTATGTTATAGTGCAGCGTGACACGTGAAATGTCCGACTGCCTCGTTAACAGACAACTGGATCCAGGCAGCTGCTCTCTTCCAACACAGATGCAGGTAAGGTGTAGAATAATTAAATATGAGAATCAAAATATATTCCATCAGCTATAGTTCAGAAAGTGGTGCGTGTGTCCACTGTCCAGTCCACCGCCATTGTTAAAATGCCGGCTGTCTGCGCGTGCGTGCTGCGTGCATGTGTTCAAACAAAAGCTCCACGGGAGATGTTTACATTATCAACGGGGGGTCAGCGAAAAAGTTCCACCTTGAGAGCAGGGTCAGAAAAGTATCGGAGTCAAAGAGGGGGGCCAGCAGCGTCGTGTAGGCGATAAGCAAAGTCGCAAAGAGAAAGTAGCGGTTACACTCAAAATACGCGCCGTGTAAACTGGCCCTTAGATGTAGGATTTCTGCGGGGTGGAAATGTTAGAGATTTCCAATGTGTATCCAGTTCTTAATTGCATTGACACATAGTACATACAGTATAGGATTTTGTTGACATGATGGTTGTCATGTCAAAAGGGGAATAGGCTATATGCCACGGGTGACGTTCTTCCGTTAAAATATGATCCATACGCTTCACTTCCGGCTCTCTTCTACTGCTGGTGTTGTTAGCGGTAGCTTCTAGAACTAGACCATGTAAAAGACACAAAAGGTAAATTATCTGCGAGCTACTGGTACAACAAGAGAGATTTGTTGTGTGCCGTTGTGTCCAGTGAATAGCAGGTACAATAGAGCGCTTAGTTTTTTATATTTTAATGCCAGAGTTCGTGGCTAACCGAGTTAGCCTTAAAGCTAACACTCGGTTGTAGCCGGCGTTTTAAACCTCAGAATATTCAAGAGCCAGCATCAAACAGTGGTTAAAAAGGAGCTGTACCTGCATTGTTCCAGTGGAATAATTATCCCTTCCACTTCCATGACCGAGGCTTTGGGAGAAGCAGTAGAGAGGACAGCGAGGAGGAGAACACAACAACAGCTGCAGCTCAGTAAGAAACATGATTATGACTCGACTCCACACCCTGCACTTGTAGATTTAATGTTGGAGTCATGAGTGATTTAATAAAAGTTTGTAACTACATACTTTTAAAATAATATTCAGATTTTAACATATGTTTTCTAATCTGTAAATATGTTTGTAAACTCTTAGTAACTTCAGAGCTGTTACACCTCTGAAATATTCTCTGCTGTTTCCTTTAATATGAAACCAGAACTGTTTCACTCCAATTAAACATTTAATTTCCTGAGATGTAATTATTTATTTTAAAGCATAACTCTCATAAAGAGTTCTCTGTTTGGTTTTTTACTTGTAGGTAAATATGAACACTTGTTTTTTTTTTCAGGTTTGCATCATCTGACCTCCTGATGTGTTTCTGGCCCATGACTGCTCTGCTCTGCCATTCATGGTCGGTGTTCACCAAGAACTGAGAGGAACTCCCCATCAAGTTCAACTTGTGTTTATTTGTCATATACAGGTTAACACAGAGTTAACAGTACAATGAAGTGCTCAGGATGAGAAGAACAGATTTGACTTGCTAAAAATCAAAGAACAAACTACTGTATACTAAAAGCATGCACAGTGAAAAAGTAATTATAATATTCACAAAGTCCTGAAGAGAGATGGATATAACAATGCAGCAGGATTAATTTGAATGAACAACTGCAAGTATTTCAAGCTAGTAATATAAGCTAACATGCACATAAAGTTTAAAAAAATATATATATATATATTATATATATACACATATATACACATACAGTATATATGTATGCACATAAGGTCTTACTTAGGGATGCCCAATGTGCCTTACTGCATATGCCACTTTTTGCCTCTATAACAACATCAACTACTACCTCATACATATACTGTGTACATTAACTCATACGCTGCTTTGCCACTTTGCAAATGTCAATGCTAGAAACCTTTAGTTTATTTTAGTTATACTTTTTATACTCTTTTTTATACTAGTATGCAAAAACTCAGGACAGTATTATGTTCATTAAATGTTTAATGTTTTAGTTTTAGAGTTGGTGTAAATTTTCATACTCTTATACCACTATGCAAAAAACTCAGGACAGTGTTAGTTTTACTATTTTATGCTTATGTCTATTATTATATGTTTCAGTGTTTCAATGTTTAGATGTTTACTGTTGCACCGAGGGACTGAGAGAAACGCAATTTCGGTCCTGTGTATGTCCTGTACAGTACATATTGCAGATCTGACAATAAAGTTGACTTTGACTTTGATAATCAACATTACACAGGTTGTGTGACAGGTTATTGCACAAGTAGTGACATTGAGATTTAATTATTAGTTATTACCAGTTGTTCAGTGTTATTTATTGATTATTTAACCACACCACCCCGTCAACCCATACCCTGCAGCCCGTTGAGTTCTTCCTGTTCTTAAATGACCTTGACCTTGGATCAAAGCAACGGGACCTTGCTGACCCGTACGGTGTCCATCAGTCCACGGTCAGCCGGATTTTCACAGCAACTTTTTATTGACAGTACTCGGCTCTACCTGAAGAGCAGATATGCAGAAATCTACCTGCAGACTTCAAGGACTACCCTGACACTACAGTCACACTACTTACTACTTGTAAGAAAATAAAATGTTCAAAACATTCTGACTTTTGTCTTCATTGATGTATTATCACCCAAAAAAATGTGTACTGTATTTTGGTTTAAGACAGGCTTAGAGTCCAGTTTTAGCCATTTTATTAAAAAGAAATTTGATGATGATGTTACATTACTGTACAAAACGTATGAGTCAAGCTAAATGAGGCACAATATTTAAACACTGTTTAAATTATATTATTATTATTACATCTTCTGACTTAACTCCCAGCTTCCTCGACTGCTTTTGGAGATTTAAAAACATGTAATCAGTCAGATTACAGTGCCTCAGTGGAACAACTTGTTTGTATTTGGTGTTTGGATCCAATCTCAGCTCCTCACTGCTTCCCTCATGTTTGAGCTGTAGCGGTGGTGTCTTCCCACGTCTCACAAACATCTAGGCTGGACCAGGGGTTCCCTCATCATCACCAACACCTGCCGTGTCCTGTGCAGTGAAAGAAAACATCTCTTATTAAGGCCTGCTACAAACAGTGATTTAACAGGTTTGACTTCAGCTCAACTTTTGTACACAAACTTGAATTAAAATAACTTTTGTTTCTAAATCTGCTCTAAATCTCCTGCCTCCTTGTTTGAAACTGAACTGTCAGGTGGCTTTGACTCAAACAGTGGGGCTTCTGGCTCTCTTCCTCATGGACTGTAAACACTCAGCCCTAACTGACTTCTCCTGCCTCCTTGTTTGAAACTAACATTTGTGTTAATAAGAAACATTGTACAGACAAAACACGTTTACTCAACAGAGTAGCAAGGCTAACTATGTTAGCTGTGTTAGCCTACATGAGGCAGTTTGGTGAACTGAAAACAAATACCAACTTACCTTCATATTTATTCATGTAGTTCAGGGGTGCTCATTAAGTAGATCGCGATCTACTGGTAGCTCTCTGAGGGAGTACTGGTAGATCGAAGCGTGACATTTAAAAAAACAATTGTCAGCCTATCAAACATCCCGTCACTTGATTGACATACAGGGCAGCCATTCACAGCCCTTATTCTCTCAAACCAGGTCTAAGAGTTTTTCGGGGAAACACCATCCCCGCTCCCCCACCCCCAAGGTGTGAAATTCTCCCTGTGTGAAGTTGTACATAAAGACGGCTGCAGTCCAAAGTTTTTCTGCACTAACAACAGTTTTAAATAATGTCAGAGAGCTGAGTGTTTTTCTGCTAGTACTCACCCTTTTTCAGCATGCAGGAGCAAAACTAATAAAATCCAGGACCAAAGAGACGTTATTCACCAGTTTTGACGTAACTGTCTGTGATCGTGCAGTCGCTGCATGCACAATGAATACAGCTGAGCCATGGGTTGCCAGATTTAAAAAATGCCTTTATTTACCACCTCCTTTTCAGAGTCAGAGTCAGAGAGTCTTTATTGTCATTTGCACCGCATGTGGTACATGTGATGAAAATGAGATTATGTACACGGGGTCCCAGTTACATCCAACAACAAATGCAAGAGAAAAACAGTAATAACATCTAGAATTAACTAAGAAAAACATCAACTAGTAATACACTAAGCCCTAATGTAGTAGAAAAACATCATTATAAACAGCAGCACGAACATGAGTCTGTATGAGCAGATGGTCACAGATGAACACAGCAACAAGAAAACAGATCAGCATCAGCATGATGTGATATTTTGCAGTGATTATTCTTATTATTTATTTATTCATGAGTCTAACAGCCTCAGGGTAGAAGCTGTTCCTCAGTCTAGTGGTTCTACATTTGATGCTCCTCAACCTCCGTCCTGAGGGGAGTGGGGCAAAGAGTGAGTGTGCTGGGTGAGTGAGGTCTTTCATGATGCAGGTGGCTCTTTTCCTGCATCTGGAGGTGTAAATGTCTGTGATGGTGGGGAGACTGACTCCAACAGACTTCTGTGCAGCCTTCACCACTCTCTGTAGAGCTTTCCTCTCTGCAACTGTGCAGCCTCCACTTTTCTGAGCACATGTTCAAAAAACACAAGACAAACTTCATCTTGCTCAAGATGAGAGTTCTGCAATGGAGTTAAATTCAAAGCAGTCTGCTCCTCAGACAAATAGTGTTAAATTATTATTTTATATATGAATGTTTCTGTTAAATTATTATTTTGTATAAATGTTTCTGTTCAGTGCCCTGAGATTACTTCTTTTGTGAATTGAGGCTATATAAATAAACTTAATTGAATTGAATCTTAGAACATCTTTACTCAGCAAACACAACAGTTTAGGTCATTAACACGTATTAAAGACCAAAAAACATGCTTGTTAGGCTGATTGGTGACTCTAAATTGACCTTAGGTGTGAGTGTGAGAGTGGATGGTTGTTTGGTGTGAGTGAGACAGGTCCCTCTTGTAAATGAGTCCCCGTGACTCAACGAGGCTAGCCTGTATAAATAAAGGTTGAATGAATGAATGAATGAATGAATGAATTTTAAAGCCACAGTACTATAGTTCATAATTTCTTATCTGGCAACCCGACTGACATGAAAACTACAGCATTTGTCATGTAAACCAGCTTATTTTTTGTTTATTACCCTCAATAAACATTGAACAATCACTAATGTTTCCACAGGTTGTTTTCGTGTAAACGGGCCTTATACTGTAGTAGGTAGATCACTTTGACTTGATCATTTCAAAAGTAGCTCGTGCTGAAAAAGTCTGAACACCCCTGATGTAGTTGGACACAAAGCTTAAATCCTTTATCCTTCTTAGTCAGAGTCAGAGAGAATTTATTGTCATTTGCACCGCATGTAGTACATGTGTTGAAAACGAGATTATGTACACAGGGTCCCAGTTACATCCAACAACAAATGCAAGAGAAAAACAATAATAACATCTAGGATTAACTAAGAGAGACATCAGCTAGTAATACACTAAGCCCTAATGTAGTAGAAAAACATCATTATAAACAGCAGCACGAACATGAGCAGATGGTCACAGATGAACGCAGCAACAAGAAACAGATCAGTATCAGCATGATGTGACATTTTGCAGTGTTTATTCTTATTATTTATTTATTCATGAGTCTGACAGCCTCAGGGTAGAAGCTGTTCCTCAGTCTAGTGGTTCTACATTTGCATTTATAAATTATAAATATATTAAAATTTCATTAAAGTTATAGTAATTTGGGCTTAGATGTGGGCGCTTTAGAGAAGGTCTGAATTATTCTGTAGACATTATTAACAGTGACTGTCGGCAAGTCCTGCAGAGATCTCGTGAAGAACGCCATCGCTAACACCGTGTTGACTGCAAACCGGAAGTGCTCCGTATGGGTCATGAATGCGGAAGTGCTGGAACGGAAGTCCGTGGCATATAGGCTATTGAAATATATTTCTATCAGTATTCCACATATTATGCTCTATGATTTGTGTTCACTTAAATTCCGCCGTATAATGTGAGATGTGATAAAAGGCGGAACCTTTTCTTCCGGGTTTTATTTTCAATAGGGAAGAGTTTTTCAATTACACGCCTGCACCAATCAACAGCCCCAACACTTTTGTTTACATTAAAGCTGATAGTTTATTGGCAGAAAAGCTGGCTACATGGTAGTGTAGGTGGTCCCAGGACGGTCCCGAGGCAGTTCCAAGGCGGTTCCAGGGCCCACGAGGCGATGACGACATCCGGGGGTATTTAACGTAGCCCAGCTTTTGAAGACTGGTGTGTGGACTTTTGTGATCGGAGTGAGGTCTGTTTGCAGCTGCAAAATTTCTTCTTATGTACAATAAACCTGCAAATAACGTGCACATTCGTTTCAGAGCTTCCTTCAACTTTTGAACCGTAACAAGGTCTACATGCTGGTCTAGTCCAAGACATTGCAAATGGCGGCTCAATGTTTTGAAAAGTTTCTGGAAGATTCAGTGACTCCGCCCCAGACCAATCAGGGACCAACTGTGTTCTGATGTCACGGTTTAGTACCTACTGGTTCTGTTTAGAACCACAGAGCAGAGGGTCCTGAAAATAGTAACAGTTCTTAAGTACCAGTACTAATGGAAAAGCCTCAGAACCAGGCCAAGTCGGGTCCAGTTGGGCCGTACCGGTACTTATGGAAAAGGGGCATAAGTTGCTTCAGTTTTTGGATCTTTTGAACCATCGGTATAAATTTGCAAATAATCATTATACTTCTTCTCTACTCGATCATAAAATTATTGGCAAATATCTGTGGTATTTTTCTTAATATTTAGTAGGGGTGTAACGGTACGCTAAAATCACATTTCGGTTCAATTAAATTACAAGGAGGGCTCGGTTCGGTTTATTTTCGGTACAAAAAAAAAAAAGACAAAATAAAGACTTACAAAATGTTTATTTTGAAAATATGCCAAAAATACATTTGTATTGTATTGTAGTAATAAATAAAAGTGACCCATTTGGATGATATTTTAAATAAACAGCACTCTACAATAAATAAACACTATATTAACAATAATAAAAATCTTAATAAATACAATAACAGTCAGAACCAGAACAATAAGCAGCAACAGACTGTTTACAATCTAACTAATCAAGTTTTTGTCCAGTAGCAGCAGTGTGGCTGTATTTGTCCTCATTACTGTACTCACAACCTCTTCTTGGTAGGACAAGTCCCTGGAAAAGTTCAGAGTTCAGTTCAGTTATCATACAGTTCTTAGCTGCAGGTGATCTCTGGTGGATGTCTGTCCCTGAAGTGGAAGGAGAGAGATGCTACATCTGTCCCACACTGGAAATAAAACACAAAGATGTAAAAAAATAAAAAGTTAATAAGATTATGATTTTAAATAAAAGATTATTTAGATAATAAAAGAACAATACCTCGTCTTGAACGGTTGAATCTCTCATCATCAGGGTAGGGCTTTAATCTGCTCCAGGGCTTGTTGACAATATCAGTTTTATTTTTTTCATAAAGAGCTGAACTTTTTGAAGTGTTGACGTGATGAATGTCTCATAGCGAGGATCAGTAACTTTAAAGCCTGCGCTTGAAACAACATTCAGACTTAGATTCAGAGATTTAAAGGTATTGTGACATGATGTTGGACATTTGCATATTTGTCACAACATATATATCTTATATCATTTAGCTCTGTTTGTTTTTGCAAAATAAATTATAAATATATTAAAATTTCATTAAAGTTATAGTAATTTTTTAGCTGTGATACGCCCCTAGAAATCTCAAGAATTTCCACGTACGTCATCAGTGACGTGCATTTGGGGAGAAGGCAGAGCCTTGCCCGTTTGTCTGGTGTGGTAACTGCTTGCCATACATATTCCTTTTCTGAAAGATTGCCTCTTTTTTTGTGTAACTTGAAAAAGGCCGTCATGTTGTTGCGCATTTGGGTGTTCTAATATCAGCAGTGAACAAGTGAGCATTCACAAATTCCCAAAAGATGAGAAACTTCACCAAGAATGGACAAGTACAGAGAACGAGGAACCGATGGTGTCCTACTAAAGAATCGTATGTCTGTAGCAACCATTTTATTGCCGATCAGGTAACGTAAGTAATTTTTTTAATTCATGGAGGGTTTATTAATGAGAGTTTTGGATGATTTACTGTCTTAAAATGATAAATCTCAAACACGATCGGGCCTCGCTGTTAGCTTAGCGTTAGCACAACAACAAAGAACCACATCACGAAGCTAACCCCACTTAGCAACTGTTTATGAAATAAACCGTGTCTAAATCACTTTTCCATTGATCGAGTGTCCAATAACTGTATTTGATGAATAATAACCCTTCGATTGCTTTAATACATTCAAGTACTAACAATAAGTTGTGTTTGTTTGCTGCTAACAAACTAGCTGACATCAGTAGTACTCACACGTCGATTGTTATGTATTTTTAAATGATGTCTGCGCACTCAAGTAACATCAGTAAGTTTATTTATTCCGTGAGGGTTTATTAATGAGAGTTTTGGACGATTGACTGTCTTAAAATGATAAATCTCAAACGCAATCGGCCATGTTTTCTGCTAGGAAGAATGATAAATAAACCCACATGAACCTCCAGCATGTTTTTTCAAAGCTGCATTGTGTATTAAAAAGTTTTCCATTGATACAGCATAAAATAAAATTATTAGAGCAAGATTAAAACTTCTACTGCTTATATTGACAAAAGTTACTTTATTTTGACAAAACAAACTCATAAAATTATTTGTTGTCAAACTCAACCTTATGAAAAGCACTGTTAATTTTCTTATTTACTCATTTCATAAATGCAAATTAAATCATGGGATCTAATCAATTCATGAAGGATCTAGTGAATTCGAATCATATTTTTTAATTTAGACAGTAGAATATTTAGATGTCTAATTACCAGTACAAATTTCATTCTGTCAACAATAATGTCAAAATACTTTGGGTGCTCTACACAGCAATACTAAAATTCCCACTTTTGCATAATAAATAACAAAATTATTTTTTGGAAAATAGCTAAATAATATGATATAAGTAAGTTTTTACAATATCATCACTCACAATTTCACCAACCTAAAAAAACATTACATTTATGTGTATGTTACATATTTTTGAACTTTTGTTAATGTTTATAGTGTGTAATGTTGTTTTTCTCTCTCTATGAAATTGCTGGAATTATGTCCAGCTTTCCAGGATCAACCATCTCAACATCTGATGAACCACAAACATAGCCCCCCCATGCAAGTCATGGCCTTCAACTAGTCAAGTTACCAAGGTAAAGTTCTGGCATAAAAATCGCAATTCTTCTTCTTCTTTCGGCTTTTCCCTTTTCAGGGGTCGCCACAGCGAGTCATCCTCCTCCACCTCACTCTGTCCTCTGCATCCTCTGTCCTCACTCCAACTACCTTCATGTCCTCTCTAACTGCATCCATATATCTCCTCTTTGGCCTCCCTCTTTGTCTTTTTCCTGGCAGCTGCATTTCTAACATCCTTCTACCAATATACCCACTGTCCCTCCTCTGGACATGTCCAAACCATCTCAGTCTGGCCTCTCTAACTTTATCTCCCAGTTGTTCAACTGTTGTTCAAATCGCAATTAAAACTTGCTAAATAGTTAAAAAACAAACAAATCGTAAATCGTGATTCTGAAATATATAATTTTTATTTCTGTTTTCTTAGAATTCTCAAACCACACAAACAAGGTAAAATTCAAGATCTGTCAGAGTACAAGTTTGTTTAAGAAAGGGCACAAAGAACAAAGGTATTTTGAAAAATAATGTTTTTTTGTTTTTTGTTTGTTTGTTGTTTTCCTTTGACAGGCTATGTGGAAGCTGTTAGGAAGGAGGTAATTGCTCTCTGCGCAGGTGAATCAGATGACCAGCCTGGAGATGAAGTTCACGTGCCACCTCCACTCAGCATCCAGATATTTACACAGCACTATCTGGAGATAGACGTTCCAGATACCAGTAATCATTTAACATTGGGCCACTTGAAGCCAGTGTCGGCACCTTCTGCTGGAAAAGTGTTGCGGATCCTAGTCACAACACATGATCGAAGTGGAACTCTGTAGATCTCTGTAAAAGATGTTTTAGTTGGTTTTGTACAGATACATACATTTCTGATTTAACATTTTTTTTTATTTAAATGAGAAAAAAACAACATCAAACAAATAATTTTTTGGTGTCATTAAATTTTGTAAAATGTGTAAATTGTCAATGTACCATTTGTTTAACATCTTAAAAATAATGTAATATATGTGTTTAAACTTTTTTCATTAAAAACCAATAAATTACATAATATTTATTTTTATATGTAAATTATAAAGATATATTTATATGATAAAAAAGGCGTTCAATACAGAAACAACTGGACTTTATTTGTAACAGAAAACGTTTCGCTCTCTATCCATAGGGCTTTCTCAATTCAATTGGATAGAGGGTGAAACGTTTTCTGTAACAAATAAAGTCCAGTTGTTTCTGTATTGAACGCTTTTTTTGATTTTATCATGTCCTGGACGACTGAGAATCTCCACCAGCATATATTTATATAATTTTGTGATATATCAGATCTTTGCTTTATTTACAGTGGAGAAATATTTATAAAACAATACAATTGTTTTGTGTTTTCATTGAATTCAAAATATTTTTTATGATAAAACTAGGCAGTAAGTAAGTAAGTAAGCAGTAATCATTAAATGCACTGATGTAATTCAGACATAATTTCAGTGAAAATTCATTTTTGAAGTGATAATTGTGCTGCTGTTTATAATGATGTTTTTCTACTACATTAGGGCTTAGTGTATTTCTAGTTGATGTTTTCTTAGTTAATCCTAGATGTTATTACTGTTTTTCTCTTGCATTTGTTGTTGGATGTAACTGGGACCCTGTGTACATAATCTCGTTTTCATCACATGTACCACATGCGGTGCAAATGACAATAAAGACTCTCTGACTCTCTGACTCTGATCATTCATAAATATACTCTCAAGATATAGTGAACATTCAGTGTATTTACACATGCACATTACATCTGTGGAAATAAGAATGATGTTTTTCATGTTAAAATAAACGTTAAAAAAGTACAGATACTTCAAAGGTACTCATATTTTTAAACCATAATTAATGTTGAATAATTATTAGATACATTAATTAAAAAATTACCAATCAGTGCTCTGTAAATGAGATAGATCGGGTTCCATGACTTTTCCAGCCTAAAATCCTCCTTCCTCTACAGTGTCAGTTCAGACTCACTTCCTGAACGGTAAGGTTCATATAAATACGGTTGAATACCTAAATTAAAACCTGCTGGCTCTTGTTCATCACCATAACTAACTTCACCTTCCAAAACTGAAGACAAATAGCTTAGATCAACTCTAGAAATGCTGCACTCGTCTGATTCAACATGCTCCGTCATTAATATTTACATGCGCGTTGGAGCAGAGCCTTCCTGTTTGCACGTCATTGATGACGTATGCGGAAATGCGCGGATTTCTAGGGGCGTATCACAGCGAAAAAATTACCATAACTTGTAATGAAATTTTAATATATTTATAATTTTGCAAAAACGAACATAGCTGAATGATATAAGATATATATGTTGTGACAAATATGCAAATTTCCAACATCATGTCACAATATCTTTAAAAATTTATACAGTTTGTGTTATTGCTCTGGACCGATCTGAATTACCTGATGAAGGTTGTTTAAATGCAGCTGGTGTTAGCGCTGTTTACAAGCTTGAGTGCTTTTCTTAGTTTACTTTTGGATGAAGTAGTTTTAATGCAGCTGCTGTTAGCCCCGTTTCTGCAACAGCTGCTGTTCCTTCGTTCATGTTCGGATGAAGTCGTTTCCAGCGCGTTCACGTTAGACGTGTTGTCTGCTGCAGATTGTCTTTGAAACAATGTCCACACAGCTTTGGATGTGCGCTCGTCTTCAAACAGTAGACCGCACACAACATGCTAACGGCTAAATGCTACGCGTGCTGCGCGATAATAGCTCTGTGCTGAAACGCGCCCAGGAAATTTTGTTCCGCGGTGCATATTCTCCCCTGTTAATAATGTTCGAGTGAAAAAATAACCGAAACGGTACGCAGGTGAACCGAACATGCTGTACCGAAATGGTTCGGTACACCCACGTGTACCGTTACATGCCTAATATTTTTTTTCCTTTATAGATGGCCTCCCTTCTCACCTCATAGCCATCCTCTCACACAGATATGATTTATTTTATTTTTTTTATAAAGAGAGAAAAGAAAGATAGAAAGTAAGACAACAAAACAATTATCCACAAAAAGAGCACATGGCAAAAAAAAAAAACCTCCGTCCGCAATCCTGCAAAGCACATGACAAAACAAAGCAACAAAATACACATGCACAAGGGTCGCCAACCCGCGGCTCCGGAGCCGCATGCGGCTCTTTAGCCTCCTTGTAGTGGCTCCCTTTGGCCTTGCACTTGACAAATAAATAAATAAAAAAGCATGAAAATGTAAGTTTAACTTTTGTATATATATTATTATTATTTCTATTTATTTACTACTGTAAATAGGTGAAGCATCGAGGTGTGAAACTGTCATCTTCCCCCGCCGCATCGCGCTGCTTCCAGAGCCACAGATCATGCTGTCTCGGCCCCTCAAGCAGCGAGATGCTGGCGCGCGGGGGAGGAGGGGGGTGTTTCAGCTCCCCCGCATGATCCGCGGCTCTAGAGACAGCGAGATGCAGACGGGGGTCAGCTTCTCCCGCATGATCCACGGCTCTGGAAGCGGTGCGGGTGGGGGGGAAAGCTGACAAATCCCCCCTCCCTCCCCGCGCGCGCCAGCATCTCCCTGCTTGCAGGTGCAGCGGGAAGAACTGGCCCCACGTCTGGATCTTGCTGCTTTTAGAGCCGCAGATCATGCGGTCCCTGGGAGCAGTGCGGTGCGGGGCGGGGGGTCAACTTACCCCCCCCCCACCCGCACCGCTTCCAGAGCCGTGTCAAAGCATGTGGGCGTGGCCAAGCCTCAAATCTGGCCATTCTCCATGAAACATCAAGCTAAAATAACTTCCTAATATAAGCTCCCAGCTACACCAAATTCACTAAGATCTATATTTATCCATCCCTCGACAGGACTGCAGTCCAATATGTAGTGGGCGTGGCCTGATTCTTCCAGAGCGCCCCCTAGAATTTAGTTTAAAAATCAGCCCCCAGCCATGCTTTATCCCAGAATTATGAAACGTGGTATACATGTGTAAATTGTCAGGACCTACAAAAAAGTCTCTTGGAACCCTGGTCCAAAACAAAAACAAAGTCGGCCATTTTGGGTCAAAGGTCATTTTCCGATGTTTTTGAATTGCGTATTTAAACAAACTCCTCTTAGTGATTTTGAAGGATTGCCTTTAAACTTGGTTAACATGCCCTTAACACATTGGACAGTAAAAGTTATCAAAAGTTTGCGTTTTCGTTTATGCTAAAGGGGCGTGGCCAGGCCTCAAACTTGCGCTTCATGCGTCCCCTACATTATTTCTATAGTCCCATCTCAGTGATACATCATCCGATCTGAACCAGATTTATTGTGCATAATCAGTGAGACCTTGTGGACACATTGATATTGTTG
>JBBPBX010088897.1:0-14406 GCA_038048925.1 Garcialebias charrua
ATATGTAGTGGGCATGACCGTGTCCACTTTGATACACCTGTGTATTTTTGAACTGTTCCAGAGATGACCTTTACTGACCTCTCAGTAAAGCAAGACATTTACTACAAATTATTCCATTAGTTGTAATCTGAGAACATAGTCACCAAAAGAGACTATTTCTATCTTTGATTTTAGGCTGATGTGATCAAAAGAATAACTTTTGTCATTTTCATGATGTGTGCTTTTAAGCTGTGTTATTCTGTAAGAGTTAAACGGTGTTCACTGCTGTGTTAAAGTTGAAGTCTCGGGTCAGAGAGACCGGACGGTTTTGTTTAGAAAGTCAGAAGACAGTTAATCTGTTGTTTTTCATGAAAAGGGCTCCAGCTTGCTCTGTCTTTTCCTAAACAAATCTCTCTCTGCTGCTGGCTGTAACCTTGGGTCTGATAAGACAAGTGAACTCCTCGACTGGTCCTTCCTTAAGTTCTAGGTTTTGCTGAAACGCTTCAGAGTTTCTGGGAACTTCAAAGAGATGTGAACCTTTCCCAAAGAGCTGGGGTACGTTTGGTCAAGAGCTAACGACCTTCGTCTTCAGCTAAGGACTAAATAACAGGCTGTTATGAGTCCACTTCGAATGAGCGTAAGCTCAAAACTTTGTTATCCCTTCCTGGAATAAGTTATCTTGAGCCAAAAAACCACGACTGCCACGGCTTCTGCCGACGAAAGCGAGTATCACCGACACCGACAAGGTAAACACGTGTGGAGTCCAGCTTGGACTTGCGGGACCGACGACTCGTCAGTCCAAGGCTGATCACAGCTCTTTACCAGAACCAAGGCGGACGTCTTAAGGTAAAGGAGCCGCTGTTTGCTTGCTGGAGGTGTGATGATATCTTAGCTGGACGCGTATGGAAGAGTGTCATCTGGTTTCATAAATGCAAGATAAACTTCCTCTCTTAACCTCCCAATTCTTCTTAAATCTTTCCTCCTCTCCTTTCCCTCAATTCTAAGCTGGAAACTATTTTAAGCTAAAGAGCCCTCAGACTAAATATGTTTAACATCCAGTATTGAAGTCTGTTGTGTTAAATTTAAGTGTGCTGACGTATTAAATTGAAAGAAAGTGAAATCATGTCAATCAAGTGTAATGGTGTTAATTTAGTGATTTATTTTAAATAAATGGTAGTGTCTTTGGCATACCAACTAAGTTAACGTCTCTGTCACTTAATGGCTTTGTTTATTTATCCATCATAAAGATCACAGAAATATTGGGTAAACTGAAAAAGAAAAGAATCCGTGAAATTACTATTCAATCTGAATAAGTAGATTAATTAAGGATAAAGAGGTCAGCTTAATACTGACCCCTGTTAAAATCCTTTAGTTACATCTGGGTGGCACTATATGTGTTTAAAGACACAATATATGGTCTCCCTCATGTTCCCTTCATCTGGTGGCCCGTACGGGCCTGCTTGGGTTAGTTAGTAACTGTTGTTTGAACGTAAGTTCTATTTTAAAGTTAACACTGCAAGAGTGCATTTAACTTTTACAAAGTTCATTGAGGGTAAAAACCTGAAAAAAGGTACCTATGAATACTTATTACACAGTGAAACGCGTAAACCTCAGCTGATTAGTTTATTTGACTCAGTGCTACATTAAAAGTGAATATTTATTTGCAAACACTAACATGAGAACAATCTTTTGATTTTTTTCACACAAAATCAATACAATAATGGACGTTAAACAGGGTGAAACAAGTGAGAGGGTCCACTCCATCAGGGCCCCACAATGGCTTAGAACGAGCCGAGGTGGTGACTGCTCAGTTGACAGGTACGTGCGGCAAGAAGCAGGTGAACATCCTTTGACGTTTTACGACAGGTTTCTTAAAGCTCATTTTGCCGACAAATATACACCAGGCATGGAAGAAGATGAGTACTGTAAGTGGTCTTTCTTCTTACATCTCGGCTATGAGATACGATTTCCGCTGCTCACCGTGGTTAATGCAAAAACGCAAACCATGGAAGAAATAAAACAGTGTGCTGTGAATGTCTTTGAAGCTAACATGCAAACCAAAACACCCTTACAGGTGTCCCCAGGTGAAGCGGTCAAATCCCACTCGCTGGAGCTGGAAGGGACAAGTTCATCAACTCCCTCTCCTAAAAAAGGCGAGAAGAAACACGTTTTCCAAACTAACAAACCACGACATGTTGATGCCCGCTGGGACTATGAACCGCAGTGGCTCAGACAAGACCCAGAGTACGGAAAACGATTTCAAAAGGGGGGCGCACGTCAAACAAAAGAAAACGCGATCTGCAGGGGAGCAGCAGACACGCGCACACTGACAAGCGCAGGGCTCTGCCCAATTTTACGTCACAGACGTTGCATTCGCGTGTAATCGGATTTCCCTTGAACAAACATGGCGCAAAGTTTAAAGGGGACCCAATATGCAAAATTCACTTTAATGGTTTTTTTTTACTCAACTTTGGGTATGTACTTCTTAAAAAAAGCAGTCCTAGGACCAAAAAAATGCACCCAGTGGTTTATTTACTCGAAGTATATTTATTTTTCAGTGATATAATGTCTCGTTTTCAAATGCTGGCGCTTGTGATGTCACAAGCCGTAGGACAGCCCACCCCAACCCGAGTCCAGCCCCTCACCTAGCAACCCCTGGTGAGGCTCCACCCACTTCAGTATAAATGTACCTCGTACCAAGCTCAAATTTTACGACCACCTACGCGCGCGCGTTGTCTGACAATAAACTGCCCGGCGCCAGACTGTTTTGTATGAGACACAAATGTATTAAATTCCCCTTCATCGCTGATCTGGACTTTACTTTTGTTTTTTTGCCAAAAGTCAAGTGATCGCTTGAAGCGGTCACCATTCGCTTCCTCCTCCGATGAGGAGGAATGAATGAATTTGTCACGAGCGAACCAAATGTCCAACGTGGATGCGCCAGGTTCTAAAGATTTCCTGGTGGGCTGTGGGCTGCAGGACCAGTGCTCCCTGTTTTTATTTTATTTTTTAGAACTTTTTATTAACATATAAACACAAAATACAGCTGCGCAGCCCGTGCCTTTTCTTTCACCAGAGGAGGGCGGAGTTAATGTAAACAGATTTTTGAAGGGCGTGGCCTTCAGAGCTCATTATCATAAACAGCTCGTTCTGAACGGAAGTCAGAGCAGGCAGAACTAGAAAGGAAATTTTATTATCCAAGAATTATTTTGTGTATTAAATTGAACGAACATGGTCTGGATAGCCCACAGACATACCATAAAAATTTATAGGACCTATAATTGGTCCCCTTTAAAATCACTTTTAAAGCTAAATTAACTTGATTTATCATTTTGTTTGCAAAAACGAACATACCGGTAGTTGAATGATACAAGATTTATATTTTGAGCAATTTTATACATAGTAAAAAAAAAATCATGTCAGTGATGCTTTAAAGCTGGGGTATGTAAGATTGTAATGTAGTCTAACTTTTCAAACAATATATTTTTAACATATTTCTTCACTCAGTCACTATCTACAGACAAACTGATGTTAGACAAAGTAATCTCTGAAAAAATCTATTGTCCCCTTGCTTCTCTATCAGCATTTATAAAAACACTGAAAACACAAGAGTGACCAGGACACTGACAGCCAATAAAAACAGAGTTGTTTGTCACGCCCCAACCCACGCCCCCACCTGTCCCAGCCGCAGCTCGTTCTCATTCAAAGGATTGCAAAGCGATGCAGGACTGTTTTTTATGTGACACAAAATGTATTAAATATCCCTTCTTTATCCCAGAGCTGGACTTTTATTTAGTTTTTTTGCCAAAAGCCAAGTGATCGCTTCATCCTTCACTGACAGAAATGAGGAAATGGATTTGTCACGACTCACGAGCGAATTAAAACATGTCCAACGTTGCTTCGTGAACCTCTGATGATTTCTGCTGGATTTTGTGTTGTAGGATGAGTGATTCATGGTTTTATTAAATTTTTTAAACAGTTATATTGTCATATAAACCCAGAACTTCGGAGCGCAGAGACCGGAGGAGGTGGGGCATTCCAGACATTCCAGAGACCAGCGCTGACAGAAAGAGGAAGTCACGAGCGAATTAAAACATGTCCAACGTTGCTTTGTGAACCTCTGATGATTTCTGCTGGATTTTGTGTTGTAGGATGAGTGATTCGTGGTTTTATTAAAATTTTTAAACAGTTATATTGTCATATAAACACAGAATATCGCAGCGCAGACAGGAGGAGGTGAAGCATTCCACACATTCCAGACCAGCAGCGCAGCGACATGAGGAAGTCACGAGCGAATTAAAACATGTCCAACGTTGCTTCGTGAACCTCTGCTGGTGTCTGCTGGATTTTGTGTTGTAGGACTAGCGCTCCATGTTTTTATTTTATTTTATTAGAAGGTTTTATTTCCATAAACACAGAATATCGCAGTGGTTCTGAGCAGAGAGCAGCAGGGGGCGGAGCAGATCCCAAGTTCAGCAGAGCTCGGACTGTGCCATATATGGCTCTGAGGGGAGGGAGCAGAATGCTTTTCTGCGCTGAAAATATTTCTAAGTCCCAGAGAGTCCCAGAGTGTTCAAATATCGCAGACCCCAGCTTTAAGTTTACCTTTTGATAAATCCTTTAGTTAGGGTTGGTTGGGTTTCCTGGGCTGTCCGTTAGTTCTGCTGCTATAGGCGTAGACTGCTGGAGGACAAACTAGATCGTCATTTCTAACCTGGGCCAGCACCTGGCCTGGCCCGAAATTCAGGCCAGGCCAAAATAATGTGCTGGATGGGTGGGCTGGGTCGGGCTTTTGATCAACTCAGCAGACGCACGTGGCTGACAATCCCATTTAGATCATCAGCTGTGCGTGGCCGTTTGGCCGCATGCTGACCGGCCAGATGGAAAAGGTTACAAAAAAATAAAATGTAAAAAACTTAAAATAAATAAAAAATAAACAACTCTGAAGCTTAACTGGACTCAGCCGCTGCGACAGTGGGCATTTGGATCATATCCGTATCCGTGCATGTCCACCGACCGTTAATAACTATAATATTATAATAACTATAATAATATGCTGACTCTTGTTAATAAACAAGAACTCTTATATCTTCCATCTTTGAAATACATTTTTTAAACATGTCAAACTGATTTTGCTTAGAAAAGCAGTAAAAGCTTCAGGTTTGGGCCTGTAATTACCGTACTGTTAATTGGTCTGTTTCAGATTGGGCTCGGAAAAAAAAGATACAGGTTTGGGCCGGGGTCGGATTTTTTTTTTAGGCCTGAATGCAACTCTAGGACAAACTGACCACATTTCTTCACTCTGCTGCTGAATTTACTAGCTCTATTATCCATGATTCTAAAGACAAATCAGTTCATCATCAAGACAGTTCATCTCACATGATCCACGGAGCATGTGGCAGGGCATCAAATGCTTAACAGACTACAAGGGCAAAAGCAAACAATGCCCCAGGGACCCATCCCTGCCTGATGCCCTCAATAAGTTTTATGCACGTTTTGATGATCCAAACAGACCAACTAGCACCAGACTCACCTCATCACCAGACGAGGAGCACCTCAAAGTGACCGCAGCAGAAGTGAGAGGTAGTCTCAGAAGGATCAACCCTCATAAAGCTACGGGTCCAGACAACATCCCAGGGAAAGTTCTGAAGGAATGTGCGGACCAGCTCTGTGAGGTGCTGGCTGACATCTTCACCACCTCACTTTCACTGGAGTCAGTTCCCACCTGCCTGAAGACTGCCACCATCATCCCAGTCCCAAAAAGCTCCACAGTGACTGGTCTGAATGACTATAGACCGGTGGCCCTCACCCCGATAGTCGCTAAATGTTTTGAGAAACTGGTCATGTCCCACATCAAGACAACCGTCAACATCAGCGAGGACCCTCATCAATATGCATACCGCGAGAACCGATCAACAGAGGACGCCATCTCCTCTGTGGTCCACACTGCTCTCACCCACCTGGATCAGAAGGACTCATACGTGCGTCTGCTCTTTGTGGACTTCACATCTGCCTTCAACACCATGATCCCCCAAACTCTGATAGACAAACTATCTACACTTGGACTAAGCCCCTCCATCTGTAACTGGGTACTAGACTTCTTAACAGACAGACCACAGTCCGTGAAGATCCACAACTTCTCCTCCTCCACCATCACCCTCAGCACTGGCTCTCCTCAAGGATGTGTGCTGAGCCCTCTTCTGTTCACTCTGCTCACATATGATTGTACAGCCACACATCCAGGCTGTCATATTGTTAAGTTTGCAGATGATACAGCTGTGGTGGGATGCATCACAGATAATGATGAATCCAGCTACAGACAGGAGGTGGAACATCTGGAGAGCTGGTGCAAAGAGAACAACCTTCACATGAATGTGAAGAAGACGAAGGAGATGATTGTGGACTTCAGAAGGAACAAACACACCCACACCCCACTGTATATAGGTGGATCTGCGGTGGAGGTGGTCTCCAGCTACAAGTACCTGGGTGTACACTTGAATGATAACCTCAGCTGGAGCAATAACACCACCAGCCTGATCAAGAAAGGTCATCAGAGACTCTACTTCCTCAGACGGCTGAGACGAGCTGGTCTGAGAAGCTCAGTCCTCACCTCGTTCTACAGGTGTGCAGTGGAGAGCGTCCTGTGCTCCAGCATCAACGTGTGGCATGGAGGCTGCACAGTTGCAGAGAGGAAAGCTCTACAGAGAGTGGTGAAGGCTGCACAGAAGTCTGTGGGAGTCAGTCTCCCCACCATCACAGACATTTACACCTCCAGATGCAGAAAAAGAGCCACCTGCATCATGAAAGACCTCACTCACCCAGCACACTCACTCTTTGCACCACTCCCCTCGGGACGGAGGTTGAGGAGCATCAAATGTAGAACCACTAGACTGAGGAACAGCTTCTACCCTGAGGCTGTCAGACTCATGAATAAATAAATAATAAGAATAAACACTGCAAAATGTCACATCATGTTGATACTGATCTGTTTCTTGTTGCTGCGTTCATCTGTGACCATCTGCTCATAATGACTCATGTTCGTGCTGCTGTTTATAATGATGTTTTTCTACTACATTAGGGCTTAGTGTATTACTAGCTGATGTCTCTCTTAGTTAATCCTAGATGTTATTATTGTTTTTCTCTTGCATTTGTTGTTGGATGTAACTGGGACCCTGTGTACATAATCTCGTTTTCAACACATGTACTACATGCGGTGCAAATGACAATAAATTCTCTGACTCTGACTCTCTGAAATAATTAGGGATGCGTGGTATTATCGGCCAACATTAGCAATAAAGTTCAATATCGGACATTCCATTAAAATAACTGATATAAAAGGTGCTGTTTTTGTCTGCAGCGGCAACACAACGTGATGACGTCACGTGCGCCTACCTGATCTCATGGCGGAGAGGAAAATTCAAAATGTCAGCAGTGTGGAAGTTTTATTTTTCGTTGAGGATGTCGGATTCTGAAGATTTATGGACTACGTTGAGCCTCACTGCATCGTCACCAGTCGGAGATATTTTTTCGACATAGCCTTACCAGAGTTACAAGCCGTCATTTCTGACGTCATTGAGAAGCTAATAGTCGACAACACTTGGGTGAGTTTTACCACAGACATGTGGACGTTGTGTTAGCCCCGTTAGCATTATTAGTCTTAATGGATAGACAAAAACTTTGAACTTAAAAAGGCTGTCCTTCATGCACAGGAGTGCAGAGGATCCACACTGCAGCTAGGAACCTGGAACAAGCCTCCACAAGTGAGACAACATCGCAGGTGACTAATGCCAATAAATAACATTTAACACTTTTCATTTAATATAATTTATATAATATGGCTGTTACTGAATATATGTCACCAGCTCTTTCAGCTGCTGCAGTTTTTGTAGCAAATAAGCCTACCGTAAATAAGAGGAATATGTTCTGACAAAAGAAAGTATGTAAAATATCTGTATCAGCATCAGGTATCAGCCAAATAAGTTTTTACATATCGGCCAAAAATCCAATATTGTGCATCCCTGCAAATAATGTTATCAGTATTTTTCTTTTCATAGAAACTACACCTAGACCAGCCTCTCAGTTTTCCTGTGCTCTATAGCTGTAGCCAGTTGAAGCGAACGGCCTCCTGTCTAAGTCTGGATCTGCTGGAGGCTTGTTCCTGCTAAAAGGAAGCTGTTCCTTCACTTGCACCAAAGTGCTGCTCAGGGAAGAAGACTGCAACAAAGTGAAGGTTCAACACAATCTGCTGGCTTCTTTAGATCATTTTTACTAATTGACATTTTATAATGGATGTGAATGTTTTTTGTAAAATTATGTTGTGAATTGGCAATGTATTAACTGAATCAAATTGAATACCAGTTTTATCCACATCTGTATTATTGTTTACAAGCTACAGCTACCACACAGAGCATAACTAATTAAATTATTGACACAACAGTACTTTTGAGTCATCCCTGTACGTTTCAAAGGCAAGTGTGATATAAATATACCGGTACATTTAGCCAAACACAAAGTGCAGTCACAGAGCTATAAATCAGTGGTTGACACTGCAGTGAAAGAAAACATCTTTAGAAAGAGTTGTTCCTGCTTGGTGTAGTACCTTTCTCCACACTGAGTGTTTCAGTGACTGAGCTGTGATCCTGGCTGAGCTCTGCTAACAGACCTGGGGAGATTGTGAGCAGGTCACAACCAGCCAGGGCCTTCACCTCCCCCGTGTTTCTGAACGAGGCACCCATCACCACAGTGCTGTAACCAAACTTCTTGTAGTAGTTGTAAATCTTTGTCACACTGACCACACCTAGAAAAGAAGAATAACGGGTTAAAGAGACCGATTCTAGATCAAAACCAGTTTTAGAAATTCAGGGTTTGACTTTGAGGTTGCAGACAGAAAAAAAAAAACATTAAAATTGCTGCACCAACTTAGTTTTAATTTGGTAATTTAAAAAAACTACCCACCTAATAAAATGAATATTCAGCCCTTTTTTGTCTCCTGACACATTTAACAAGGAAAGATAAGTTACTACCGCTGTATTTTTTGGCTTATAAGTCAATTTTTTGCATAATTTACATACCCTGTGACTTAAAGACCGAAGTGTCGTATTTATGAATTTTTCCCCATATTTATTAAACAATTTTTGACTGAGATATGACCGTTTTCATTCATTCTGACAAAAAAACAAAAACAAAACAAGCAGTACCATTTCCAGCCACTTGATGGCAGCAGAGTAGTAATAGCTATATGGCATGCTGTTGCATTATGTCATAGGTAAACGTGGCTACCGGTATATTGACAAATTCAAAGAATTTCAAGACAAAAACAACTGGACTTTTACATTTTATTGTTTTTTATTTTAATTTGATCTTTTTTGAATTTACCATGTCCTGGATGACTGAGAATCTTCACCAGGTATTGCTGACACAATCTGCTTGCCACAGCCTGCCACCTTCACTCTGCTCGCTGCTTGGAGCAACCATCAAACCAGCTGCACTGCCCCAGTGAAATGCAGCTAATTTTACCATTAAAGTGCATTAAAGTCCTCCTGTGCACACTACCACGGCCACCATTTGGCAGCCCAACGATTTGTGGCACAACACTGGCCCAAATTTCCAGGTCGTCAGCGATGATTCATAATAGATGTGAATCACACTCTAAGTCTTATGTAACTTCGCCGTATACATCACATCATGTGATGTATACGGCGAAGCAACATATTTATGGATTTTTTGGACATATTTGGACTGATGCAACTCATAAGGTTGTGCGACGGGTACAGCGGAAAATACGGTACTTAATGAAGAATACGCACTTTAAATATTTAGAAAATCTCTTATAAGATAAGTCTTTCACTAAATAAGATTTTAAAGAACTTGGAACAATTTCTTTAAATAAATAAAAAACTTGTCACTGCTGCCAGCTGCCGATGGAGGGTTAAATCAACTCAGTCAGTGTGGGGAATGTGGCAGATCTGTTTCACTGACTGCATCTTCTCAAAAGTCAAAGTCAACTTTATTGTTAAAACTGCAATATGTACAGGACATACACAGGATTGAAATTGCATTTCTCTCTGTCCCTCGGTGCAACAGTAAACATTTAAACACTAAAACACTAAAACATTTAATAAACATAAGCATAAAATGAAATAATAAAAGTGTAATACTGTCCTGAGTTTTTGCATAGTAGTTTTTGCATAGTAGTAGTATGAAAGTATGAAAAGTTACACCAACACTAAAACACTAAACATTTAATAAACATAAGCATAAAATGAAATAACAAAAGTGTAATACTGTCCTGAGTTTTTTGCATAGTAGTATAAAAGTGTAAAAAGTATATCTATAAAATAAAATGAAAGTTCTGGCATTGACATTTGTAATAGAGTGACAAAGCAGCATATGAAGTTTATGTACACAGTATATGTATGAGGTAGTTGATATTGGTATAGAGGTAAAGTGGCATATGCAATAAGGCTAGTAAAAAATATATATATATATATCAGCAGTAGTGTAGATATAAAAAGTAGTGTAAATGTAAACAGTAGTAATAAATGTAAACAGTAGTATTGAATGAAAACAGTAGTAATAAATGTAAACAGTGAATGTAAACAGTAGTATGACTATAGGCAGTAATGTAATGCAAACATTAGTGCGAATATAAGAAGTAGTGCAAACTGAATGAGCACATGACCGTGAGTTGAGTGAATAACCCGTTTTGATGACACAGAGTCCAGTGTTAAAATCTTTGTGTTGTGTGGTAATGTGTGAAAGTTTTTTGTGATTAAGGCAGTACAAGTGGGAGGGAGGGCAGAGCAGGCAGAGAGTTTAGCATCCTGACTGCCTGATGAACAGAGCTGTCATTTAGTCTGCTGGTTCGAGCCTGGAGACTCCTCAGTCTCCTCCCTGAAGGCAACAGGCTGAAGCAGCTGTGTAGTGGGTGTGTGGGATCACCTGCCATGCAGAGGGCTTTCCGAGTGAGGCGGTTGCTGTGTAAGTCCTGTAGTGAGGGGAAGGAGGTGCCGACAATCTTCTCAGCTGCTCTCACGATGCGCTGGAGGCTCTTGCGGCAGGATGCAGTACATGCACCAAACCACACCGTGATGCAGCTGGTCAGGACACTTTCTATGGCACCTCTGTAGAAGGTGCACATGAATCTCCTTTGTCTTCTCCACGTTGAGAGTGAGATTGTTGTGTCCGCACCACAAGGCCAGGCGGCTCACCTCGTTCCTGTAGTCCGTCTCATCGTTGTTGCTGATGAGACCCACCACTGTTGTGTCGTCCGCAAACTTGATGAAGTGGTTGGAGCTGTACGATGGTGTGCAGTCGTGTGTTAGCAGGGTGAATAGAAGGGGGCTCAGCACACATCCTTGTGGGGCTCCTGTATTCAATGTGATGGTGCTGGATGTGTTATTCCCGACCCGTACTGCCTGTGGTCTCCCGGTCAGGAAGTCTAGCAGCCAGTTACACATTGAGGTGTTCAGCCCCAGACTGTCCAGTTTAAGGATGAGCTGTTGGGGGATGATGGTGTTGAATGCCGAGCTGAAGTCGATGGAACAGCATTCTGACATAGGAGTCAAGATGGTCTAGTGGCAGGGCTTTTGACTACGGACCCGAAGGTCGCGGGTTCGCGCCCCGGCCACTACCCAGCTTGGGGTGTCTATGAGTGCACACCTATTTCTCCAGCTCCCCGAGCGCTTTCGGGCTGCTCACTGCACCACCTGGTAGGTGGTTGGGTTAAATGCAGAGACGAATTTCGTCTGTGTATGGGAACATACGCAGATGACAGGAATAGACATTATTATTATTATTATTCGTGTCCAGATGTGTGAGAGCTGAGTGACGCATTGGTAGCTGGGAAAGAAGCAGCTCAGGGACGACCGCCAATTGTTTTACTTTTGTTGTTTGCACCCAGTCATTCACAAACAGAGTTTCTATAGCTTCACTTTTCTAAAAAAAGTCACCCATCAGTCGACATCACTACATAAATAATGGTTACAAATTCCACTCTTCACTGCTCCTCCCTATTCCCACCAGTTCACTGGAAATTGAAAGCTTGCACAAAACTCATCACAATCAATTTCATTTGGTAATAAATAAATAAATAAATAAGGGGATGATGCTAATTACTAGTACATATGAACTAACTAAAGCTCTGGCTTTAATGCACTGAGCAGAGATTTTAACATTTTTCTGCACTGTGTGATTTCTAAAACCAACATTCACATTTAATGACATTTATCGTTGTTTTGCTTTCTGACACAGATCAGTCTACAAATGATCTGCCACCTTGGCACTGAAGGAACTTGTTTCTGTTGATTTAAAGTCACTAAATCTAACAACCAAGAAAATGAGCTGCAGAACTATGATGAAGTATTAGGGTCACAATAAGGAGGGGAAAAAAAAGAAAAATTACATTACGAGAAAAAAAAAATCTAAAATTATGAGAATAAAAAGCTTGAAATCTTCTCTTCCACAAAAGAAGCAATATCTTCCAAATCAATGTGGTTGTTTCTTCAAAACAGTCACTTGCACAATCATTTCAAAGTCAGATACTGATAATAATCTGATGCTGATCTGCTAACAGATTATTTCCTTATTTGTAAAACCAATACCAAAGTATAAATTAAAAAGATGCTAAACATTCATCATTTTACTGCAGATGTAAGACTGCTTGTTTGTGTTGGAGTTCTGATAATTCTACACATTTATTCTGGTAATATTACGACTCTTGTAAAAAAAAAAAAAAATTGACTTTCTCACAATTTCACGACTTTCTTTTAATGTAATTTTTTTTTCCATTCTTAACGTGGCCCTAATCCATCATAGCAGAACACAACATATGCCTAACAGGAAGATGTTGCATAAAGAACATGAAGACATCAAAAGGCGTCAAGTGTTTTTAAATCTTATTCAAAGCTTTGATTGGTAAAACTTAGTATTTGTTTTCCTTCATCCAGATACAAAGTATGAATAAATTACAATTTTTGTAAATCAGTTATAATCAAACAGCGTTTTTCTACTGTAGGTTCTGTACAGTAAATTGACTGCAGGAGTTGTGCTCTGCTGGTTTAAACTAGAATAGCTTAAAACTCCCTAAAGTTTAAAATGTTCTCCTTAAACTTCAGAATGGTTGTCGTTACCTGGGTCTTCATGTGGCTCGTAGCTTTTGCGGTCAGTGTTCTCCTTGTGCCAGTCAAGGATTCTCCCAACAAAGGGCGATATTAGAGTTACTTTAGCTTCTGCACAGGCCACAGCTTGAGCAAAAGAGAACAGCAGCGTCATGTTGCAGTGAACACCATGCTTCGCCTCAAGCTCCCTGTAAAACACACACACAGCAAATTACACCAAGAAAATGTCTTATTTCTCTGCTTTTATGTTACGAAGAGCATCCTTAGTTGAAACATCAATATTAAGCAGATTAAATCGTAATATTTGAGACTCAGTCTGTAACAAATGGCACATCAGTGCTGATACATCTTTTGGACTTTAGCAAACAGTAAAAATATCTGCGTTTCATTTGTCACATCTCACCTTTGTTAGTTTCAGTAGTAAAGAGTAAAAAAACGGTTTCCATTCAAAAACAGGGCAGTGTCTGAAGTTCCCATGCACAGTGATTATGTTTATCTGCACATTAGCTATTGGTGCAATCTGGTTCCCAGGTCATCTGCTTGTGGAGTTGTTTCACCAAAAAAAAAAAAAACTTTAAGTGTTGTGAGAGTCACTTTCTAAACCTTCAAAGGAAATAAATTTAAATTGAATTTTTAGTCAGGGTCACCCAGGTTACATATACAAACCAGATTCCAAAAAAGTTGGGACACTAAACAAATAGTGAATAAAAACTGAATGCAATGATGTGGAGGTGCCAACATCTAATATTTTATTCAGAACATGCTGGTGAAGATTCTCAGTCGTCCAGGACATAATAAATCAAAAAAGGCGTTCAATACAAGATCAACTGGACTGTTACAAATAAAGTCCACTTGATCTTGTATTGAATGCCTTTTTTGATTTATTCAGAACAGAACACAAATCACAGATCAAAAGTTTAAACTGAGAGAATGTCTCATTTTAAGGGAAAAATATGTTGTTTAAAAATTTCATGGTCAACAAATCCCAAAAAGTTGGGACAAGTCCATTTTTACCACTGTGTGGCATCCCCCCTTCTTCTTACAACACTCAACAGACGTCTGGGGACAGAGGAGACCAGTTTCTCAAGTTTAGAAATAGGAATGCTCTCCCATTCATGTCTAATACAGGCCTCTAACTGTTCAATCGTCTTGGGCCTTCTTTGTTGCACCTTCCTCTTTATGATGCACCAAATGTTCTCTATAGGTGAAAGATCTGGACTGCAGGCTGGACATTTCAGTACCCGGATCCTTCTCCTACGTAGCCATGATGTTGTGATTGCTGCAGAATGTGGTCTGGCATTATATCTTG
>JBBPBX010088898.1:0-14405 GCA_038048925.1 Garcialebias charrua
AAAATGTTTATTTTGAAAATATGCCAAAAATACGTTTGTATTGTATTGTAGTAATAAATAAAAGTGACCCATTTGGATGATATTTTAAATAAACAGCACTCTACAATAAATAAACTATATGAACAATAATAAAAATCTTAATAAATACAATAACAGTCAGAACCAGAACAATAAGCAGCAACAGACTGTTTACAATCTAACTAATCAAGTTTTTGTCCAGTAGCAGCAGTGTGGCTGTATTTGTCCTCATTACTGTACTCACAACCTCTTCTTGGTGGGACAGGTCCTGGAAAAGTTCAGAGTTCAGTTCAGTCATCACACACTTCTTAGCTGCAGGTGGATTTCCCTGAAGTGGAAGTAGAGAGCAGCTACCTCTGTCCCAGACTGGAAATAAAAAACAAAGAGGTTAAAAAAAAACAAGTTAATAAAATTATGATTTAAATAAATAAAAAGATTATTATTAATTATTATTATTATTAACAATAATAATAATAAAAGAACAATACCTCTTGAACGGTTGAATCACTCTTCATCATCAGGGCAGGGCTTTAATCTGGTCTAGGGCTTGTTGACAACATTAGTTTTTTCATAAAGAGCTGAACTTTGTGAAGTGTTGACGTGATGAATGTCTCATAGCGACGCTCAGTAACTTTGAAGCCTGCGCATATAACAACATTCAGACTTAGATTCAGAGATTTAAAAACTCCTACAGCTTGTGTTAGTGCTCTGGACCGATCTGAATCACCTGATGAAGTAGTTTTAATACAGCTGCTGTTTCTTCGTTCACGTTCGGATGAAGTAGTTTTAATGCAGCTGCTGTTTCTTCGTTCACGTTCGGATGAAGTAGTTTTAATGCAGCTGCCGTTTCTTCGTTCATGTTCGGATTAAGTAGTTTTAATGCAACTGCTGTTTCTTCGTTCACGTTCGGATGACAGTTTCCAGCGCGTTCACGTTAGACGTGTTGCTACTGCAGAGTCTTCATGAAACAAAGTCCACACAGCTTTGAATGTGCGCTCGTCTTTTAACAAGAAAGCTATAACGTTCACAAACAGGAGACCGCACGAGATGCTAACGGCTAAAAGCTACGCGTGCTGCGCGATAATAGCTCCATGCTGAAATGCGCAAAGGAAATTTTGTTCCGCGGTGCATATATTCCCCTGTTAATAACGTTTAATGAGTGAAAAAAAAACGAAACGGTACGCAGGTGGACCGAACCGAACGTGGTGTACCGAAACGGTTCGGTACACACCCACTTGTACCGTTACATGCCGAATGGGTGGATGGCTGGTATTGTAAAGCGCTTTGGGCTCCTCACAGGGGGCTGGAAAGCGCTATATAAATAAGAAAAAAAAATAATATATAATCTAAAATAAAGTTTAAAGGCCCCCTCATAGCTCTGTGTTCGGCCGTACGCCGCTCTATGCCGTCCGTACGCCGTCCGTGCGCAGAGGCACAAGCGCACCATGTACGTGCCAAGCTCAAATTTTACGACCGTGAACGCAAACGCGTTGTCACACAATAAACTGCCCGGCGCCGGACTGTTTTGTATGTGACACAAATGTATTAAATTCCCCTTCTTCATCCCTGATCTGGCCTTTTCTTTTGTTTTTTTGCCAAAAGTCAAGTGATCGCTTCCTTCTCCGCTGACTCCATGACTGATGAGGAAATGAATGAATTTGTCACAAGCGAATTAAACTCAGGTCCAATGTGGCTGCGCGAGGTTCTGCAGATTTCCTGGTGGGCTGTGGGCTGCAGGACCAGCGCTCCCTGTTTTTTTAATTTTTTTAAAACTTTTTTATAAGATATAAACACAGAACACCGCTGCGGCTGAAGCTGTGTCAAGTGCCGGCTCACCTTTTTTTCTCCCCCGACCTGTCAATCAATTCAGTAGGCGTTTCGGCAAATGACCAATCAGCGAACGCTCTGCGCTGTGGCTGCTCAAATAACGTTAAGAATTTGGAGCGAAAACGCGAGAATGAACGCGAGAACGAACGCAGAGCTGTGCGGGTGAATGCACCCGCACAGAACGCGCGCACGGAGCGGCGTTCGGCCAAACGCAGAGATATGGGGGAGCCTTAAGAACCCATTCACATTCAAACACTTCCCAAAAACAAAGGTAATAAAATAAAACTAAAGCTGCAAGCAGCATTGAAGCCCTCGCAGCAAAGCGCCGCTTCGGCCTTGCGGCGACCACGGGAGTTCCAGCTAGTCCACCCAGTCGACATTGCGAACGCTCTTGTTCCTATGCTGCACCCGTTCACCAGGGTGTGCATTTGCCAAATCTTCTATATCACCTGCGATATCAGAGCTCCAGCAACGCTTCCCTGTCGCAATTGTGAACGCTGTCATTCCGTTCTTGCACTTGTCATCCAGGGGTCGCATATGCCGAATCTTAGAAATCACCTTCCGCCCATATCAGTACAGGTCCAGCTGCAAGCCTTACAAGATTGGCTAAAATCCGACCTTCCAGACAGGAGTTATTGTAACTTCCTGTTTTGTGGAAAATGTTTGATGAGCACTTCCTTTATGCTTTTCAACATGCCACGTGTGGTATTCAACAGTTTGCAAATACAGTTTCAGTCTTATATCTTTCACAGGGCAAAACTGAAAGTCACCCAATAATCAGTTTATTGTCTGAGTGGTTGGGGCTTAAGTGATGTCATGAATCAACAAATTAGTTTGTCTAGAAGTGGTCATTGATGAAGCACCAAACATCAGGTGAAGATCAGATGATGTATCACTGAGATATAACTGTTCGGTTAATCTAGGGGGCGTACTGGAGTCAAATGTTAAAGAACAGTACCACTGTGTATACAAGTGCTCACTGATGGACTTCCGGGAGCATCCACAAGATGGCGGGTTAATCCTGTAATCTGTCCTGATCCGCTACAAGGAAAACTCCACTAAACTCGATAAAGAAATTCAATTTCTCTTCAAAATGTAATATTATGCATGGAGTTAGATCGAAAAAGAGACCCGGGGGTGCTAAAAGTCACAGCCAGGCAAGGTGTAAGGTGTAATGAATGCGAGAACGAACGCAGAGCTGTGCGGGTGAATGCACCAACAAAGTTACTGACCCAGAAGGAAGATCCCGACGCAACAACATCCGCATTTATGGCATTAAAGAAGAAGCTGAAGGTAACGCCATGCAGACGTTCATTGCAAACTTTCTGAAAGAACAGCTCTCCATCAGCCAAGATCTGCAAATTCAACAAGCACATCGATCACTGGGACTTAAACCTCGAGATGCAACAGTTTCAAGATCTATGCTTGTCAACTTTCACAGATCTAAGAAGCGTTAAAAACAATCTAAGAAGCGTTAAAAACAAAGAAGCGTTAAAAACAAAGCCAGCACGATGCAGGCCTCGGACCCTGACGAGGAGAGCGAGCTAACGAAGGCTAAGGCTATCCAGAACTTAAGCAAGAATATCAGAGAAATGCAAAATGACATAATCGCTATGAAAAACAACATCAAACAAGCCCTGAACAGCTTTAAAAATGAAATGAACAAGAAATTGGAGGTCAGCTCGGACATTCAAAATCAAGCCGCTAGACTAACGGAAGCGGGACAACGGGTGAACGAGCTGGAGACTATGAACACGGACTTGAGAGATTCTCTGTCTTACTGCCTAAAGCAACAGAAAACTCTCTTGGACAAAGTTACTTGATGGACTTCCGGGAGCATCCACAAGATGGCGGGTTAATCCTGTAATCTGTCCTGATCCGCTACAAGGAAAACTCCACTAAACTCGATAAAGAGATTGGAGCGAAAACGCGAGAATGAACGCGAGAACGAACGCAGAGCTGTGCGGGTGAATGCACCAACAAAGTTACTGACCCAGAAGGAAGATCCCGACGCAACAACATCCGCATTTATGGCATTAAAGAAGAAGCTGAAGGTAACGCCATGCAGACGTTCATTGCAAACTTTCTGAAAGAACAGCTCTCCATCAGCCAAGATCTGCAAATTCAACAAGCACATCGATCACTGGGACTTAAACCTCGAGATGCAACAGTTTCAAGATCTATGCTTGTCAACTTTCACAGATACGACATAAAAGACAAAATTCTTAAAGCAGCGTGGGGAAAGAAAATATTCTATGACGGCAAATTGATCTCATTTGCGCACGATCTGTCAACTGAGATAAACAACAAGCTTAAAGAATATAAAAACATCAAGAAGATTCTCAAAGAGTAGAATATACATTTTCAAACACCTTACCCGGCAAAGATGAGGATTCACTGGGACGACGGACCACGCCTGTACGTGAACGCATCAGAAGCATGACAACATGAGGAAGAGGGGATGGACATGCCGCGATCAACAATCACACACGAAGAACCACCGACTAACCAGGATGTGCACTGGAGTCAAACGGCCAGTACACACTCGAAACGTGTGCGAGAGAAGCTCCGAGAATTTCAACGAGAGCAAGTATAAAAAATAAATTACCGGTACTTGAAACGGATCCACAACTCTTATGTAAGTAATAACAGTATATTATAAAGAAACAATCCTACGCAGTAATTATTTCTCAAAACCTAACACCCGCGCCACCCCCTCTTGCCCCCTCTCCCATCTCACATGTAATAAAATGACTCTAATCAGGACTAATGGAGAAATAACTGTTAAGTTTAAAGGTTTTGCAGAGAAGGTGCCCCTAATTAGAGTAGGGCTGTTGCTCCTACAATGTAAAAAAAAAAAAAGGTTGTAGGATGTTGGGACACAATGGAGCCCCTGAGGATGGAAGTCATCCTGTTGTGTTATGTTTCGTTATGTTCTTTAAATGCTTGTTCATGTGTTCAAACTGTCGACATGTACAAACTCATATACAGGGATGATTAATAGTGATATCAGAGCAGCTTCATTGAATGTTAATGGTCTCAACAGCCCTGTTAAGAGGAGCAGAGTAATGTCTAAGATAAAAAGGGAGAAAATTCAGATTCTACTTCTTCAAGAAACTCATTTGTCCCCAACAGAGCATGAGAAACTACAAAAATTTGGATTCAGAAATATTTTTTATAGCTCATTCAAGACAGCTCATAAAAGAGGAGTTGCGGTGCTAATACATAACTCCTTACATTTTGAACTCAGGAAGCAAATACAAGATAGTGAAGGCATTCATCAGAGTCACAAGGTATTTTAATCCGTGCAGGAGACTTCAATACAGTCCTAAATAAAAGTGACATATCCAATAACAAAAGAATAAGCACACCACAAAGTAAATTACTGAAGAGGGGAATGGAGGATATCGGCTTGATGGACGTTTGGCAGGAGATACACCCAACAAGAAAATATTTTACCTATCCCCCCCCATGCAGTGTTTTCAAGTATAGATCTTTTCCTGATTTTTAAGAATGATTGACGCAGAGTAAAAAGTTGTGAAATTGGTACTAGAAATCTGTCAGACCACTCGCCAGTATACTTAACACTTAATCTGGAGACAAGACCAAAAAAAAAAAAACATATGGAGGTTAAATACAAGCTTGCTAAATAATAAAAATGTTATAAAAGAAATGTTTATGTTTATTAAATTTGTTCATTTTTTTACAAAAGAAACACAATACAAGACAATCCCATTAATGATACGTACACAATGTAAAAAAAATGAAAGGAAGCAGAAAGAAGAATAAATCTTATTATATCTGCCCCTTTTTTCAAACAATCAGATTAAACAATAATAATATTTCACCAGTAGTACAAAATGACTAACTCTTTCTAATTTTCTAATACTAATACGTAACTAATAATCGATACAAAACACATTAATAATATTTCACCAGTAGTACAAAATGACTAATTCTTTCTAATTTTCTAATACTAATACATAATTAAAAATTGATACAAAGCACATTAATAATCTTCCACCAGTAGTACAAAATGACTAACTCTTTCTAATTTTCTAATACTAATACATTACTAATAAATAATACAATACACATTATGCTAATTCATATATATTTTTTCAACAAATTCCTTTTGATCATTTTTTTAAATGTAAACAGTGACTTGGCATTTTTAACTACATTCTCCAAGCCATTCCATAATCTAATTCCCTGGATTGAGGTAGAACGTCCCTTCAAGCTAGTTCTGAATTGTGGTTTTACAAACATCTCTGTCCCCTTAAGATTATAACAACTTTGTCTTTTAACAAAGTGCATTTGGATATTTAAAGGTAATTTGTTGTTCTGAGCCCTATACATAATTGATAAAATATTATAATCAACCAAATCATGGAACTTCAATAATTTCAGTTGATAAAATAATGTACTGGATGGATGACAGTAATGTTTTCTAGTGATAATTCTTACAGCTCTTTTCTGTAATACAAAAATAGGCTTTGTGATTGTTTTACACGCTTTCCCCCAAACATCAATACAATAGATTAAGTGTGGAACAATGATTGTGTTATACAACAAATACAGAGCTTTATCATTCAATAGGTCTCTGACCTTGTATAGTACTGCAATCGATTTAGCTATTTTTATTCTTACAGAATTTATGTGTTGTTTCCATGTCAGTTTGTCATCAATAATAACACCCAAAAACTTCACCTCACTCACTCTACAAATCTCAACACCCTCAATTTTGAGTGGAACATCAACAGTTTTCTTTTTATTACTGAATATCATGTAATTAGTTTTTTCTAGATTTAATGATAATTTATTGATTTTAAACCAAGTTTGTATTTTGGTAAATTCTGTCTTTATCAATTCCAACATTTGTTCTATATCTTCACCTAAACAGAAAAAAGTGGTATCATCAGCAAAAAGTATACATTTAAGGAGTCCTGACACATTTACCAAGTCATTCACATATAAAATAAATAGCTTTGGTCCAAGCACAGAGCCCTGGGGAACTCCACATGTGATATTACAGAGGTCAGATCTTACATCATTTATTTGTACAAATTGTTTCCTATCTTTCAAATAGCTAGATACCCACTGTAATGCTGGTCCTCTAATACCATATTTGTTCAGTTTTTCAAGGAGAATGGTGTGATCAATAGTATCGAATGCTTTTTTTAAATCAACAAAAATACTGACACAGTATTGTTTTTGATCGACAGCAGTAGTTATTTGTTCCATTAATTCCATGAGAGCCATTGATGTAGAGTTTTTAGCTCTGAACCCATATTGACTATTGCTTAGAATATTTTGTTTGTCTATAAATTGATCTAGTCTGTTCACAAAAAGTTTTTCAAGAATTTTAGAAAACTGTGGTAACAAGGATATAGGTCTATAATTGTTGAACACACATTTATCACCATTTTTAAAAAGAGGAACTACCTTAGCTACTTTCATATTATCTGGAAATATTCCTGTTGAAAATGATAAGTTACATATATATGTAAACGGCTCAATAACATGGCTCATTATATCCTTTACAAACATCATATCCATGTCCACCCAGTCCTTTGATCTCTTGTCTGTAAGATTTTTTACTACTTTCATTATTTCCTCTTCGTTAGTTCCATTTAGAAAAATACTGCTTGTACAGCCTGTAATTGTGTGGCTCACATTATTATTTACTTTTGGTATTTTAGCTGCAAGGCTTGATCCAACATTCACAAAATACTGATTAAATCCATTGACAATTTCATTTTCATCATAAACCTCATCTTTTTCTTTTACAAAATATTTTGAAATACTAGTTTTTGCTTTATGATTCTTCATAACACTATTCATTACTCGCCATGTTGCTTTCATATCACCATTACTTTTATCTAATAATTTACTATAATATTCTTTCTTATGTTTCCTTATAATCCCTACTAATTTATTTTTATACTTTTTATATTTTTCTTCAGCGTTTTGACTTCGCAATTTCAAGAAACACGAATACAAATAATTCTTTTTTTTACAAGCATTTCTCAACCCTTTTGTCATCCATGGTTGGTCAACAATTTTTCTCTTTGTGTAATTTGTTTGTACACAATTTTTTTCATACAGAGTTTCCAAGATATTCATAAACTCATCATATGATCTGTTCACATCATCAACATACACTTTATTCCAGTCTTGTTTATCTAGATCCTCTTTTAATTTTTCCATAACTTTTTTTGATGTGTTTATGATCTTTTTCTTTGCGTTAACTTCTTTTGTGATACTTTGATCATTTTTATAGATTGTGAAAACTGGTAAATGATCACTTAAGTCGGTCGTTAAGATACCACCTATCACCTCTCCGTCTGTTATATTTGTGAAAATATTATCAATTATTGTGGCACTATGAGTTGTAATTCTTGTTGGCTTGGATATCAATGGATACATATTTAAACTGTACATTGAATTTATAAATGTACTGATGTTATTTGAATCTGTTTTGTTTCCCATATCAATGTTAAAGTCTCCACACAGAAAAACTTTTTTATTAAAACTCTTCTCCAATAGCTCCAGGATTTTATCAGTGAATATTTCTATATTTGATCCTGGTGATCTATATACACAACTTATTATTATGTTTTTATCATTTTTGTTTATTATTTCTATTGTTATCATTTCCATAAGATTATCAACTATTATTGACATTTCATTATTTAGTTTACATTTTAATTCATTTTTAACATATAAAGCGACACCACCGCCTCTCTTATTATTTCTGTTCATGTGAAATAATTCATACCCTTCAATGTGAATATTACTTGTGTTATCGTCATATCGTCAAAATAAAAACAGAAATGAAAAAACTTTCTAGAATTGAATGCCAACGGTGAAGTCAACCCTAATATTTTATGGGACACGTTAACGGCGGTTATAAGAGGCAAATTTATAGTACTAAGTACTGCAATTAAGAAAGAGATGGAAAGAGAATTAAAAAAACTGGAGACTAAATTAAAAGAATTGGAGAACATGCAAACCAGAAATCAACTTGATCATATCAATGCTCAAATCCAAAAGACTAGGAGTAAGATTTTGGATATACATAAAAAAGAGGAAGAAAAAAATACAAGTTCCTAAAACAATCATTTTACGAAGCTGGGCCAAAGGCAACAAAGTTACTCGCAAGAAAAATTCATAAAAAACAAATTATGCAGTCAATCTGCTCCATAATTGATCCACAGACAGAAACAGTAGAAAACAGTTTGGATGGTATTGACAAAGCTTTTCAAACATATTATAAAGCACTATACGCACAACAAGAACAAATATTAAGAACAAGAACAAGTATTAACAGAAGATGTTAAAACATTTCTCAATTCATTAGATTTGCCAACAATTGGAGAAAGTCAGAATAAAAGTTTAACTAGGCATATCACTGAAAAGGAGCTGAAAATGGTGGTAAAAATTAAAAAAAAATAAATAAAACACCTGGTACAGACGGTCTTCCAGGTGAATGGTATAAGATATTTGACGAAGATCTGTCCCCCATTTTATTAAAGTCATTAAATTGGACTTTAGGAAAGATGACAACAACACCACCATGGTCTGAAGCAATTATAACGGTAATACCGAAAGAAGGAAAAAACAAATGATTGTGCAGCTCATATAGACCTATATCAATCCTTAATCAAGATATGCATATATCTTATCCAATAGGCTGAATGCATTTGTCACAGAGCTGATTGACGGGGATCAAACTGGGTTTGTCTCGGGCCGTCAAACCCAGGATAATATAAGGCGCTCACTTCATATAATTCATAATACATGTATACAGAAAAACAATCAAACAGCAGTGGTGACAAGCTTGGATGTGGAAAAGGCTTTCGATTGTGTCAGTTGGGAGTATTTATTCTTAGTTTTGGAACAATTTGGTTTTTCACATACCGCAATCAATAGTATTAAAACATTATATGCATCATCCACAGCCAGGATCAAGATAAATGGCCACTTGACAGACAGAATAAAGCTGGAGAGATCCACTCGACAAGGATGCCCGCTCTCCCCAACTATTTTTGCACTTTACATAGAGCCCCTCGCCCAGGCAATGAGGGAGAACAAGGATATCCATGGTATAATAATAAATTCAAGAGAACATAAAATAGCACTTTACTCTGATGATATCCTCCTATACCTCTTGAATCCGGAACATTCCATCCAGGCTGTCTTGAAATTACTAGATACATTTGGCACCTACTCAGGATATAGGTTAAATATGGAGAAAACACAGATTATGAGTTTTAATTATTATCAATCAGTAGAGCTTAAAGATAAAATCCCTATAGATTGGTCTAGGAAAACAATCAAATACCTGGGTGTGTGGCTGACTAACCTCCTGAACAACCTATACAAAAAAACTTTGAAACTGTAAACAGGAAAATTAAACAAGACCTCACACAATGGTCTGAAGGTATACTTGACTTTAATTCAAGAATTGAGGTCATTAAGATGTCAGTATTACCTAGGTTATTATACCTATTTATTTCTTTACCTATCAGAATCCCCCATTCTCAGTTTTATGAGTGGGACAAATTGATATCTCGCTTTATTCGGAGGGGACAGAAACCTAGAATTAAATACAGTACTCTAATAATTAGGAAAGAAAAAGGGGGGTTGTCACTCCCAAATCTTCATGATTACTACCTCGTAGCTCAACTCAAAACAGTGGTGCAGTGGTGCGATCATACTTATGAGGCTGGATGGAAAGAATTAGAAAGCAAGTGTGGAAATACTCCAATACAAGCATTGATTGGGGATCAAAAACTTGCAGCAGCACACCAAAAAGAATTAGATCCCCTAGTGTCATTTACCCTTCAGACCTGGTTTGAAACGGTTAAGGAGTTAAATTTGGGTAACCAGATACGAGTTCTCAGATGGGCCGCCTTTGACTCAGATTTCACCCCCAACCATTTAGTCTCTAGTTTTAAAAACTGGTCACAGAAAGGAATAACTGCACACTGCAAGATTTTGGACAAAAACACTACCAAGCTTTCAAACACTACAACAAAAATATCATTTAGGAAAAGAGGACTTATTTAGATATTTGCAATTTAGACAATATATTGTATCAAACATACTGAAAGACTGTATCTCGGAGTCTAACGAGATAATTTGGTTTGTTTCACAAGCATACTCCAAACCTGGCAGAATCACTATATCCAAACTCTATCAAGGACTGTTAAGATCCAAAGGAAAGACAACAGATTACCGGTATGTTAGAAAAAGATGGGAGGTAGAACTGAATACTGAAATATCTCAAGAACTGTGGGACAATATGCGTGAATCCGCTGCTTCAATCTCCTCTTCAAACTATTGGCGTGATTTCAGTTGGAAAAACTTGTTACGTTTTTTAGAACACCAAAACAGCAGTTTTATAGAAACTCCAATGCATCTAAATGCTGGAGAGGTTGCGGGGACACAGAGCCAAATCACTCCCACATTTTCTGGTCCTGCATAAAGATTAAGACTTACCGTATTGGAAGGATGTTTTGGAGGAGATTGAGTTGATTCTGGGTCTTGAACTCCAACAACCCAACATGTCACTGATGCTCGGAGCTGTTCCTGAGGGACTGAACGCGAGTGACAAATATCTACTAAAAATCTTCAGTGCTACAGCCAAAAAATTGACTACCCGGAAATGGCATCGACCTGACCTACCAATGCTAAAGGACTGGCTGGAACTGGTGGAGGAAACCCACAAAATGGAAAAGTTAACGTTTATGCTGAGATTGCAACCGGACCTTTACAAAAGGAGATGGGGCAAATGGGAAAGCTTTCTAGAGGGGAAAAAAACGAATCAAGTATCTTACTCTATGCCACTCTAAAGACTGCTCAAAAATGGAAGGTAAATATGTACACTGTTTCATCATGTATCTGTTTATTCTTGTCAGAATGTAAGTAATTTCTATTGTCGACACTTGTTCTGTTTTCTGTTATTGTTAATTGAAAAAACAACTCAATAAACATAAAGTTATAAAAAACAAGTGCTCACCGATGACACACAAAAAATCTGGTGCTGATCGGATATGTATCATTGAGATATAACTGTTGGAATAATCAAGGGAGCGCACTTGAGTCAAATGTTAAACAACCACACCAATGTGTTTAGAAGTGCTCACTGATGATGCACAATAAATCTTGTGCATGTCAGATTATATATAACTGAGATATACTGTTAGAATAATCTAGGGGGCGCACTGGAGTGAAATGTTAAACAACTACGAATGTGTCTAGCAGTGGTCAGTGATCATGCACAATAAATCTGGTATATATTGGATGAAATTTCACTGAGATCTAACTGTTGGAATAATTTAGGGGGCGCACTGGAGTCAAAAGTTAAATAACAAGGGGATTTCAAGATGGCGGAGGAGTAGGACGTGCTTGCGTGGGCTCCGCACTAATCCTTTTTGTATATGGCTTTTCATTGAGTTTCCGTGCTATTTTGTGCACTGGCCTGTCTGGACTCGACATTTGAGTGACTTTACCCTGGACTTTACCCTGGAAGAGTAGAAGAATGGCAGCAAACTTGAGGAAAAACAAAGCTAGCTCGGCGGCTAGCTCGGTGGCTGCTAGGCCCGACACAGCCTCGGAGCAGACTACAGCTAAAGCCGGGAGCTCAGCTCCTCCGTCCCCGTCCCATCGTGCGGCGGACGCAGCCTCCTTAAAGTCTGACATCCTTGCCTCTATAAGATCTGATATCTCAGCTGTGATTAAATCGGAGATAAAAGAGGCATTGGCTGAAGAATTTGCATTTATTAAAGGAGAGCTACAAGCGGTGAGAGCGGAGGTGGCTAACGGCACAACGCTACTTCGTGATGACCTGGACCAAGTTAAACAGAACGTCAAAGAGGTAGAAGACGGCTTATCAACCTGGTCCGATGAGGTAGTTACTCTACGCACCACCGTAATGGGACTGAAAGAAGAAGTGAACGGGCTCCAAAAGAAATGTGACAACATGGAAGGGCAAATGAGAAGATGCAACGTGCGGATTATTGGAGTTCCTGAGACGCCAGAATCGAGCTCCACGACAGCGGTGGCTAACATGCTAAAGGAGGTGCTGCAGTTGGATAAAGTGCCACTTATTGATCGATCTCATCGCACTGGAGGTGGGAACAAGCCAGGCGGTAAGCCACGGGTCATTGTCGCTAAGCTGCACTATTATCAAGAATGTGTGGAAATATTACGTCGGGCCCGGAGCCGAGGCCCTCTTCGCTTCAAAGAGGCACCGATCTTCATCTCATCAGACTACACAGCAGCTGTGGCCAAGGCCCGGGCGGCGTTTACAGAGGTGAGGAGGCTTCTTCGTGACCGACGAGATGTTTGCTACGGCCTGCTTTTTCCTGCACGGTTCCGCATCACTCATGGAGAGGAGGAGAAGGAGTTCTTGGATGCCAATAAAGCCATGGATTATGTTAAAAAGAAAATCATCTCAGCAACGGACAGCGAGGACCAGCGTTGATAGCAGGTCCAATCTCCACCGACTCCATTGTTCCTGTCAGGTTGTATAGAACTTTTTGACATTATATATCCTGTGCTTTAAAAAAAAAAAATCTATTCACTTAGTTAATCTCAGACTCTATTCCGAGGGGCAACATCCTTCTTTGGACTGAACTCGGGTTGTTTCTTTTTTTCTATTGTTGCTTTAGTTTCTCTCTTCTTTGTGTATGAAAGTTTAGCAGAGAGACTTTCCAGATCTTGGTTGGTGATATGCTCGTTCTAATTGCAGCCAGGAGCACAAAATAGCAATTGAACTTTAAAATAAGGAAACATTTATTTTATTCTATTTTATTATTTAATTACTGAGGCGGGAGCCCAGGCAGGGAGCTTGGTTCCCCAGTATAAGCACACATGTGTGGATTTTGTTTTTGTTTGTTGGGCTCTCCGTGTTTTTTAGGAGAGAGGGGTGGGACTATACCGGATCTATCTATTTTGAGAGTATTTTTTTATGTCAGATATCTTTCTGTGATGCTTTGTGGGTATCGCACTACAGTCCGATTGATAATACATGAGCAGTCCTAATACTAACAGGTTCGTTAACAGCCACCCAGTTAATTTTGTGAGTTGGAATGTAAAATCTCTTAATGGTCCAGTGAAATATAGAAAAGTTATGACACACTTGAGACAACTTGATGTTAAGGTGGCTTTTTTGCAGGAGACCCATTTGCGTAAAGCAGACAGTGTACATCTTAACAGAAGATGGTCTGGTCAGGTGTTTCAGTCTAACTTCCAATCTAAATCAAGAGGGGTTGCCATATTAGTCAGTAAACAGGTGCAATTTACAGCATCCAGTGTTAAAACGGATGCTGCTGGACGCTTTGTTATTGTGGTGGGGAAACTGTATGCACTTCCAGTTATTTTAGTCTCAGTATATGCTCCAAATTGGGATGATCAAACATTTTTTAGTACACTTTTTTCGAATATTCCTGATATTTCCACACATAATCTCATAATTGGGGGAGATGTGAACTGCGTGATGTCATCTCTTGATCGTAGTACAGTGGGAAAGATCTCTATTTCTAAGTCTG
>JBBPBX010088900.1:0-14405 GCA_038048925.1 Garcialebias charrua
GGCTCCGAGATGCTTCCACTTTCGAGGCCTTTAACCAAAAGCATCCGTATTCAAATGGTTCCTCATTACAGGCACGGAGTGTGAATATTTTCAACGCTGCCACACTGAAAATCAATCACATGGTGAATTAAACCAGACACAAAACAACTGATCCATAAATGATCAGGTTATGAAGAAGCAATGGAGTCCACAAATTGTTCAGTTTTTTTTTTTTTTTGTTCCTCATTTTGAGGGAAAGTTGGTCTGCACTATTTCAAAGCATTCTTCCTCAACAATCTCCTTTCTTATGATCACATATCACCAAACATTAAAAACAAGCTTTGCCTGTAAAACACTCTTTGGCTCTGTGCAGTGTAGCAGCTTTACAAGTGACAACTTGACCGAGTCTGAAAAGTCACAACTTCTGCACTGCACAGTTTTCCTACAATAAAACAGCATTTTGCTTTAATCATCTAAAAACTGCGACCTCAGGAACAATTTGGCTTCTGGTCTTTTTCTTATATAGTGGATTACTAAAAAGATTAACACTGTCATGAACACTATTATGACTGAAAACTTAAGTCAGCTTAAAAAATTTATAAAAACAAACAACAAAGCCTTGTAAGTATTTGTGGTTTAAAGTTGACAGTGATGAAGACATGCACCTTCCTCCGCACCCATTGTCCATGTGCAGCCATTAAGACAATAAATATTACAAACTCTATTTTTGCTTCTAATTTACAGAGGTCATTTGTCTTTTGTTGAAGCCCACAATTAATAACTGTGCCTGTAAATGCAAATCAGTCCATTTAGTTAGAGGCAAAATGATCCGTTTAAGAATATTTCTGCTCTCTTAATCTTCTAAACAGGCAAATGATTTAAAAGGTGGACACAAATCTTCAGTGACGTGACAGGACTGTAAATCGCTTTGCCTTGTTTTCCCATTCTTCATTCCTCATCTTTTCATGGTCTCCTTCTGGATTTCTCAGTCCTGTTCTTTTTTCCCTCCTAATTTACATTTAGCCCCCTTTGCTGTCGTGTAGGGGTCGAAGGGCCAGGAGTTTGGGACAAGAAGCTAAGGACTTTGCTTGTCCTCTCATTCGCAACAAATGTAGTGTTTGAGTCGCTGAGCACAGCCTTAATTAAGTTTAACACTCTTTTTCTGGATTACAAAAAAGGGCTTTTGAAATGAAAGGTCAAATTACCTCCACAGTCAGGCAATAAATAAGTCAAACAAGGTAAGAGGTTCTTGCTAGCATTAGTGGCTAATTTAATTAGCTGAAAAACAGGAAGCTGTTTCAGTGTGTAGAGGGAAAAGGCAGAACGGGGCTGTGGTCTCTCGTCCAGTTAGGCTGCAGATCTGAGCGCAGGTTGTGCCGATGAAACTATTGCCAAATCTTTTATGCGAGTTCACTTTTACTGTGTGAAACCTTCTGGTGACTGAAAATCAACAGCAAGAAAAAAGAAGGCAGTAAAACCTCTAATCCACTGGAGCAGTAAGAAATGCAACCATTGATGATTTTAAAGATGATTTCTCCATAATGTGGAGTAGTCTAGCTAAAAGTTGCAAAATGTAGCAAGAGATTGTCTAGAAGCTAAATGTAGCAAAAGGCTACATAGAAGCTAAATGTAGCAAAAGGCTGCCTAGAAGCTAAATATTGAAAAAGGCTGCCTAGAAGCTAAATGTAGAAAAAGGCTGCCTAGAAGCTAAATGTTGCAAAAGGCTGCCTAGAAGCTAAATATTGCAAAAGGCTGGCTTACAAGCTAAATGTAGCAAAAGGCTGCCTAGAAGCTAAACAAAAGGCTGCCTAGAAGCTAAATGTAGCAAAAGGCTGCCTAGAAGCTAAATGTTGCAAAAGGCTGCCTAGAAGCTAAATATTGCAAAAGGCTGCCTACAAGCTAAATGTAGCAAAAGGCTGCCTACAAGCTAAATGTAGCAAAAGGCTGCCTGGAAGCTAAATGTAGCAAAAGGCTGCCTAGAAGCTAAATGTAGCAAAAGGCTGCCTAGAAGCTAAATGTAGCAAAAGGCTGCCTAGAAGCTAAATGTTGCAAAAGGCTTCCTAGAAGCGAAGCTAAATGTTGCAAAAGGCTGCCTAGAAGCTAAATATAACAAAAGGCTGCTTAGAAGCTAAATAATAATAATAATAATAATAATAATAATAATAAATTCAATTTATACCACACTTTTCATTAATAAAAATCTCAAAGTGCTACAACAATAAAACAAGTGATAAAATCAAGTAAAATCAATAATAATATCAACCAAGATCAAAGACAGAATCATGTGGAGGCAGAATAGGCCTGCTTAAAAAGAAAAGTCTTCAAGCCTGATAATAATAATAATAATAATAATAATAATAATGAATTCAATTTATAACGCACTTTTCATTAGTGAAAATCTCAAAGTGCTACACACATTCATACACCGGTAGCGGCAGACTACCATGCAAGGTGCTTTCCAGTCCTACCGGGAGCAACTCGGGGTTAAGTGTCTTGCCCAAGGACACAACGACACATGGTGTGGGGAACCGGGATTCGAACCGCCAACCTTCCGATCGGGGGATGACTGCCATTACCACTACACCACGCCATCAACCAGTGACTGTGGAGCTCTCAGGTAGTCAGGGAGGGAGTTCCATAGGCGGGGGGCAGCCACACAGAATGCTCGGTCTCCCATGGGCCTTAATTTGGTTCGTGGAATGTGAAGTAGATTACTGTTCTGTGATCGTAGAGACCGGGTGGATGAATATGGAACAAGAATATCCTTTAGATAATCTGGTGAAGTTCCGTGTAAGCATTGATGTGTAATGAGAGCAGTTTTGTACTGAATTCTGTAGGTGACAGGAAGCCAATGGAGGTTATGGAGAATGGGTGTAATATGTTCAAATTTATGAGCTCTCAATAAAATCCTTGCTGCACTGTTTTGAATATATTGAACTTCTGAAGGTATTTACCAGGGATTCCAATAAACAGGGAGTTGCAGTAGTCAAGCCTGGAGGAGACAAGTGTACATCCAGCTACAAATACTTGGGTGTACACTTGAATGATAACCTCAGCTGGAGCAACAACACCACCAGCCTGATCAAGAAAGGTCATCAGAGACTCTACTTCCTCAGACGGCTGAGACGAGCTGGTCTGAGCAGCCCAGTCCTCACCTCCTTCTACAGGTGTGCAGTGGAGAGCATCCTGTGCTCCAGCATCAACGTGTGGCATGGAGGCTGCACAGTTGAAGAGAGGAAAGCTCTGCAGAGAGTGGTGAAGGCTGCACAGAAGTCTGTTGGAGTCAGTCTCCCCACCATCACAGACATTTACACCTCCAGATGCAGGAAAAGAGCCACCTGCATCATGAAAGACCTCACTCACCCAGCACACTCACTCTTTGCCCCACTCCCCTCAGGACGGAGGTTGAGGAGCATCAAATGTAGAACCACTAGACTGAGGAACAGCTTCTACCCTGAGGCTGTTAGACTCATGAATAAATAAATAATAAGAATAATCACTGCAAAATATCACATCATGCTGATGCTGATCTGTTTTCTTGTTGCTGTGTTCATCTGTGACCATCTGCTCATACAGACTCATGTTCGTGCTGCTGTTTATAATGATGTTTTTCCACTATATTAGGGCTTAGTGTATTACTAGTTGATGTTTTTCTTAGTTAATTCTAGATGTTATTACTGTTTTTCTCTTGCATTTGTTGTTGGATGTAACTGGGACCCCGTGTACATAATCTCGTTTTCATCACATGTACCACATGCGGTGCAAATGACAATAAAGACTCTCTGACTCTGACTCTGACTCTGACTCTGACAAAAGCATGGACGAGTTTCTCAGCATCAGAAAAAGTCAGAGATGGGCGAAGTCTGGAGATGTTTCGAAGATGGAAGAAGCAGGTTTTAAACAGATGCTTAATGTGATTTTCAAATGTAAGATGAGAGTCCATTTTTATTCCAAGATTTGTAACAGAGGTGGAGAGGGGGATGTCTTGACCAGAGAAGGAGATTGTTGTTAAAGTTGATGTTTGTATCTGGTGAGGGGTGCCAATCAATATGGCCTCAGTCTTGGAGCAGTTTAATTGAAGAAAGTTCTGATTCATCCATGCCCTTATTTCCTCCAGGCAGGTAGAGAGGGCAGTGAGTGAAGATGGAGATGGGGATGATGAGGATGCTCCAGTCCTGATGTAAAGCTGTGTATCGTCGGCATAGCAGTGAAAAGAAATGTTGAACTGATTAATAATTTGACCTAAAGGCAGAATGTAAACAGCAGGGGCCCCAGAACTGACCCTTGAGGGACACCACAGGAGACACAGACTGTCTGGGACGTGGCGTTGCCAAGACTAACACATTCCAGCCTATTGGAGAGGAAAGATTTGAACCAGTCCAGGGCAGTGTCACAGTGCTAAATGTAGCAAAAGGCCCGCTAGAAGCTAAATGTAGCAAAAGGCCCGCTAGAAGCTAAATTAGAAGCTAAATTAATATGGGCAGCACGGTGGCACAACTGGTAGAGCTGCTGCCTCTCAGCGAGCAGGTCCCCGGTTGAAATCCCGGTCCGGGGGCCTTTCTGGGTGGAGTTTGCATGTTCTCTCCGTGCATGCGTGGGTTTTCTCCGGGTGCTCCGGTTTCCTCCCACAGTCCAACAACATGCATGTTAGGCTGATTGGTAACTCTAAATTGACCCTGGGTGTGAGTGAGACAGGTCCCTCTTGTAAATGAGTCCCCGTGGCTCAACGAGGCTAGCTGTATAAATAAAGGTTGAATGAATGAATGAATTCAACCTTTATTTAGTCAGGTAAATCTTATTGAGCCTCGAGGGCTCATTTACGAAAGCAACCTGCTACAAACTAAAGAATGATGAACAGCAATGATACAAATACATTAAACAATAAACAAAAGAAAAAGAAAAGTAGCAAAAAGTAGCAAAAACATTATAAGATAAATGTACACAAAAATCAAATACAGGAACATATCTGCATTGGTTTTTGCCATGTAGCAAAAGGCTGCGTAGAAGGTAAACATTGCAAAAGACTGCCTTCAAGCTAAATGTAAAAAGACGTTGCCTAGAAGCTAAATGTAGCAAAAGGCCCGCTAGAAGCTAAATGTAGCAAAAGGCCCGCTAGAAGCTAAATGTAGCAAAATGCTGCCTAGAGGCTAAATATAGCAAAAGGTTTCCTTCAAGCTAAATGTAGCAAAAGGCGGCTTATACCGGTAAACTAAATGTAGCAAAAGGTTGCCTACAAGCTAAATGTAGCAAAAGGTGGCTTATACCGGTAAGCTAAATGTAGCAAAAGGTTGCCTACAAGCTAAATGTAGCAAAAGGCTGCATAGAAGCTAAATGTAGCATAAGGCTGCATAGAAGCTAAATGTAGCAAAAGGCTCCATAGAAGCTAAATGTAGCATAAGGCTGCATAGAAGCTAAATGTAGCAAAAGTTGCTTGGAAGCTAAATGTAGCAAAAGGCTGCCTACAAGCTAAATGTAGCAAAAGGCTCCATAGAAGCTAAATGTAGCAAAAGGTTGCCTACAAGCTAAATGTAGCAAAAGGCTCCATAGAAGCTAAATGTAGCATAAGGCTGCATAGAAGCTAAATGTAGCAAAAGTTGCTTGGAAGCTAAATGTAGCAAAAGGCTGCCTAGAAGCTAAACATAGCAAAAGGCTGCCTACAAGCTAAATGTAGAAAAAGACTGCCTAGAGGCTAAATATAGCAAAAGGCTGCCTACAAGTTAAATGTAGTAAAGGCTGCATATAAGCTAAATGTAGCAAAAGGCTGCCTACAAGCTAAATGTAGCAAAAGGCTGCCTACAAGCTAAATGTAGCAAAAGGCTGCCTACAAGCTAAATGTAGCAAAAGGCTGCCTACAAGCTAAATGTAGCAAAAGGCGGCATATAAGCTAAATGTATCAAAAGGTTTCCTTCAAGCTAAATGTAGCAAAAGGCTGCCTATAAGCTAAATGTAGCAAAAGGCTGCCTATAAGCTAAATGTAGCAAAAGGCTGCCTATATAGCAAAAGGCTGCCTACAAGTTAAATGTAGTAAAAGGCTGCATAGAAGCTAAATGTAGCAAAAGGCTGCCTACAAGTTAAATGTAGTAAAAGGCTGCATAGAAGCTAAATGTAGCAAAAGGCTGCCTACAAGTTAAATGTAGTAAAGGCTGCATATAAGCTAAATGTAGCAAAAGGCTGCCTACAAGCTAAATGTAGCAAAAGGCTGCCTACAAGCTAAATGTAGCAAAAGGCTGCCTACAAGCTAAATGTAGCAAAAGGCTGCCTACAAGCTAAATGTAGCAAAAGGCGGCATATAAGCTAAATGTATCAAAAGGTTTCCTTCAAGCTAAATGTAGCAAAAGGCTGCCTATAAGCTAAATGTAGCAAAAGGCTGCCTATAAGCTAAATGTAGCAAAAGGCTGCCTATATAGCAAAAGGCTGCCTACAAGTTAAATGTAGTAAAAGGCTGCATAGAAGCTAAATGTAGCAAAAGGCTGCCTACAAGTTAAATGTAGTAAAAGGCTGCATAGAAGCTAAATGTAGCAAAAGGCTGCCTACAAGCTAAATGTAGCAAAAGGCTGCATAGAAGCTAAATGTAGCAAAAGGCTGCCTATAAGCTAAATGTAGCAAAAGGCTGCCTAATATAGCAAAAGGCTGCCTACAAGTTAAATGTAGTAAAAGGCTGCATAGAAGCTAAATGTAGCAAAAGGCTACCTACAAGTTAAATGTAGTAAAAGGCTGCATAGAAGCTAAATGTAGCAAAAGGCTGCCTACAAGCTAAATGTAGCAAAAGGCTGCCTATAAGCTAAATGTAGCAAAAGGCTGCCTTTAAGCTAAATGTAGCAAAAGGCTGCCTATAAGCTAAATGTAGCAAAAGGCTGCCTATAAGCTAAATGTAGCAAAAGGCTGCATAGAAGCTAAATGTAGCAAAAGGCTGCATAGAAGCTAAATGTAGCAAAAGGCTGCATAGAAGCTAAATGTAGCAAAAGGCTGCCTAGAAGCTTAATGTAGCAAAAGGCTGCATAGAAGCTAAATGTAGCAAAAGGCTGCAAAGAAGCTAAATGTAGCAAAAGGTTTCCTTGAACTACTGTAAATGTAGAAATAGTAAATAGAAATAAAAAAAATGAATCTAAATGAACAATCAGGTTAAGTCAAGTTTACCAGAAAATGCATAGAGTTGTGTAAAATGCATGGACGCTTTAAAGCACAAATACTTTATAATTCAAGAATTTCAGCCTGATTATTATTTTTTTTATGTCCACTTCTATTAAGCACAAGCTAATCATGGGGAAACACGAGTCGTGGAAAACATTCTTAACCATTATTCTCTGCGCTTTAAAAGCATAATTTAGTCCATTATGTAAGATAGCACATAAGTCTATTGTCTATTCACTGCAGCACAAAGAGAGGAAATGGGCATAAAGTAAGTCTGCAGTTTAGGCTGGAAGCACAGAAGGTGGCCAAGCAGAGCCCAGAACAAGAGAATGAGAAAACGCTCTACACCCAGTGAGCTACAATGTGCCCTTTGTGACATAATGCACTCTGCACAGCACATTGTGGAAAACAGTCTACATTTGACTAGTTTGCATATCCAGCAATAACAATTGACATCACAACCAGCACCTTATATTCCACATTTCTGAACCCGTTTCACATTTAGTAGAGAAGGCAGGGCGGGTGGGGGGTAAGACAAACATTGTCAGCCAGTTATTATATTCTCATCATGTCCTGGAAGCCCATTACAACATGGCACAACCCACACTAAACTGGAGAAAGTAGGCAAGAGGAGGACTGGGGAGCCTCCCAGGAAAAATCCAGCGCACTGCTCCAGCCTGCAAACAGTTCACACAACAACCTGCAACTACACTTTCAAACAGTTCACACAACAACCTGCAACTACACTTTCAAACAGTTCACACAACAACCTGCAACTACACTTTCAAACAGTTCACACAACAACCTGCAACTACACTTTCAAACAGTTCACACAACAACCTGCAACTACACTTTCAAACAGTTCACACAACAACCTGCAACTACACTTTCAAACAGTTCACACAACAACCTGCAACTACACTTTCAAACAGTTCACACAACAACCTGCAACTGCACTTTCAAACAGTTCACACAACAACCTGCAACTACACTTTCAAACAGTTCACACAACAACCTGCAACTACACTTTCAAACAGTTCACACAACAACCTGCAACTACACTTTCAAACAGTTCACACAACAACCTGCAACTACACTTTCAAACAGTTCACACAACAACCTGCAACTACACTTTCAAACAGTTCACACAACAACCTGCAACTACACTTTCAAACAGTTCACACAACAACCTGCAACTACACTTTCAAACAGTTCACACAACAACCTGCAACTACACTTTCAAACAGTTCACACAACAACCTGCAACTGCACTTTCAAACAGTTCACACAACAACCTGCAACTACACTTTCAAACAGTTCACACAACAACCTGCAACTACACTTTCAAACAGTTCACACAACAACCTGCAACTGCACTTTCAAACAGTTCACACAACAACCTGCAACTACACTTTCAAACAGTTCACACAACAACCTGCAACTACACTTTCAAACAGTTCACACAACAACCTGCAACTACACTTTCAAACAGTTCACACAACAACCTGCAACTACACTTTCAAACAGTTCACACAACAACCTGCAACTGCACTTTCAAACAGTTCACACAACAACCTGCAACTACACTTTCAAACAGTTCACACAACAACCTGCAACTGCACTTTCAAACAGTTCACACAACAACCTGCAACTACACTTTCAAACAGTTCACACAACAACCTGCAACTGCACTTTCAAACAGTTCACACAACAACCTGCAACTACACTTTCAAACAGTTCACACAACAACCTGCAACTACACTTTCAAACAGTTCACACAACAACCTGCAACTGCACTTTCAAACAGTTCACACAACAACCTGCAACTACACTTTCAAACAGTTCACACAACAACCTGCAACTACACTTTCAAACAGTTCACACAACAACCTGCAACTACACTTTCAAACAGTTCACACAACAACCTGCAACTACACTTTCAAACAGTTCACACAACAACCTGCAACTACACTTTCAAACAGTTCACACAACAACCTGCAACTACACTTTCAAACAGTTCACACAACAACCTGCAACTGCACTTTCAAACAGTTCACACAACAACCTGCAACTGCACTTTCAAACAGTTCACACAACAACCTGCAACTACACTTTCAAACAGTTCACACAACAACCTGCAACTGCACTTTCAAACAGTTCACACAACAACCTGCAACTACACTTTCAAACAGTTCACACAACAACCTGCAACTACACTTTCAAACAGTTCACACAACAACCTGCAACTACACTTTCAAACAGTTCACACAACAACCTGCAACTACACTTTCAAACAGTTCACACAACAACCTGCAACTACACTTTCAAACAGTTCACACAACAACCTGCAACTACACTTTCAAACAGTTCACACAACAACCTGCAACTACACTTTCAAACAGTTCACACAACAACCTGCAACTACACTTTCAAACAGTTCACACAACAACCTGCAACTGCACTTTCAAACAGTTCACACAACAACCTGCAACTACACTTTCAAACAGTTCACACAACAACCTGCAACTACACTTTCAAACAGTTCACACAACAACCTGCAACTACACTTTCAAACAGTTCACACAACAACCTGCAACTACACTTTCAAACAGTTCACACAACAACCTGCAACTACACTTTCAAACAGTTCACACAACAACCTGCAACTACACTTTCAAACAGTTCACACAACAACCTGCAACTGCACTTTCAAACAGTTCACACAACAACCTGCAACTGCACTTTCAAACAGTTCACACAACAACCTGCAACTACACTTTCAAACAGTTCACACAACAACCTGCAACTGCACTTTCAAACAGTTCACACAACAACCTGCAACTACACTTTCAAACAGTTCACACAACAACCTGCAACTACACTTTCAAACAGTTCACACAACAACCTGCAACTACACTTTCAAACAGTTCACACAACAACCTGCAACTACACTTTCAAACAGTTCACACAACAACCTGCAACTACACTTTCAAACAGTTCACACAACAACCTGCAACTGCACTTTCAAACAGTTCACACAACAACCTGCAACTACACTTTCAAACAGTTCACACAACAACCTGCAACTACACTTTCAAACAGTTCACACAACAACCTGCAACTACACTTTCAAACAGTTCACACAACAACCTGCAACTACACTTTCAAACAGTTCACACAACAACCTGCAACTACACTTTCAAACAGTTCACACAACAACCTGCAACTACACTTTCAAACAGTTCACACAACAACCTGCAACTACACTTTCAAACAGTTCACACAACAACCTGCAACTACACTTTCAAACAGTTCACACAACAACCTGCAACTACACTTTCAAACAGTTCACACAACAACCTGCAACTGCACTTTCAAACAGTTCACACAACAACCTGCAACTACACTTTCAAACAGTTCACACAACAACCTGCAACTACACTTTCAAACAGTTCACACAACAACCTGCAACTACACTTTCAAACAGTTCACACAACAACCTGCAACTGCACTTTCAAACAGTTCACACAACAACCTGCAACTACACTTTCAAACAGTTCACACAACAACCTGCAACTGCACTTTCAAACAGTTCACACAACAACCTGCAACTGCACTTTCAAACAGTTCACACAACAACCTGCAACTACACTTTCAAACAGTTCACACAACAACCTGCAACTACACTTTCAAACAGTTCACACAACAACCTGCAACTACACTTTCAAACAGTTCACACAACAACCTGCAACTACACTTTCAAACAGTTCACACAACAACCTGCAACTACACTTTCAAACAGTTCACACAACAACCTGCAACTACACTTTCAAACAGTTCACACAACAACCTGCAACTACACTTTCAAACAGTTCACACAACAACCTGCAACTACACTTTCAAACAGTTCACACAACAACCTGCAACTACACTTTCAAACAGTTCACACAACAACCTGCAACTACACTTTCAAACAGTTCACACAACAACCTGCAACTACACTTTCAAACAGTTCACACAACAACCTGCAACTACACTTTCAAACAGTTCACACAACAACCTGCAACTACACTTTCAAACAGTTCACACAACAACCTGCAACTGCACTTTCAAACAGTTCACACAACAACCTGCAACTACACTTTCAAACAGTTCACACAACAACCTGCAACTGCACTTTCAAACAGTTCACACAACAACCTGCAACTACACTTTCAAACAGTTCACACAACAACCTGCAACTACACTTTCAAACAGTTCACACAACAACCTGCAACTGCACTTTCAAACAGTTCACACAACAACCTGCAACTACACTTTCAAACAGTTCACACAACAACCTGCAACTACACTTTCAAACAGTTCACACAACAACCTGCAACTACACTTTCAAACAGTTCACACAACAACCTGCAACTACACTTTCAAACAGTTCACACAACAACCTGCAACTACACTTTCAAACAGTTCACACAACAACCTGCAACTACACTTTCAAACAGTTCACACAACAACCTGCAACTGCACTTTCAAACAGTTCACACAACAACCTGCAACTACACTTTCAAACAGTTCACACAACAACCTGCAACTGCACTTTCAAACAGTTCACACAACAACCTGCAACTACACTTTCAAACAGTTCACACAACAACCTGCAACTGCACTTTCAAACAGTTCACACAACAACCTGCAACTGCACTTTCAAACAGTTCACACAACAACCTGCAACTACACTTTCAAACAGTTCACACAACAACCTGCAACTACACTTTCAAACAGTTCACACAACAACCTGCAACTACACTTTCAAACAGTTCACACAACAACCTGCAACTACACTTTCAAACAGTTCACACAACAACCTGCAACTACACTTTCAAACAGTTCACACAACAACCTGCAACTACACTTTCAAACAGTTCACACAACAACCTGCAACTGCACTTTCAAACAGTTCACACAACAACCTGCAACTACACTTTCAAACAGTTCACACAACAACCTGCAACTGCACTTTCAAACAGTTCACACAACAACCTGCAACTGCACTTTCAAACAGTTCACACAACAACCTGCAACTACACTTTCAAACAGTTCACACAACAACCTGCAACTACACTTTCAAACAGTTCACACAACAACCTGCAACTACACTTTCAAACAGTTCACACAACAACCTGCAACTACACTTTCAAACAGTTCACACAACAACCTGCAACTACACTTTCAAACAGTTCACACAACAACCTGCAACTACACTTTCAAACAGTTCACACAACAACCTGCAACTACACTTTCAAACAGTTCACACAACAACCTGCAACTACACTTTCAAACAGTTCACACAACAACCTGCAACTACACTTTCAAACAGTTCACACAACAACCTGCAACTGCACTTTCAAACAGTTCACACAACAACCTGCAACTACACTTTCAAACAGTTCACACAACAACCTGCAACTACACTTTCAAACAGTTCACACAACAACCTGCAACTGCACTTTCAAACAGTTCACACAACAACCTGCAACTACACTTTCAAACAGTTCACACAACAACCTGCAACTACACTTTCAAACAGTTCACACAACAACCTGCAACTACACTTTCAAACAGTTCACACAACAACCTGCAACTACACTTTCAAACAGTTCACACAACAACCTGCAACTACACTTTCAAACAGTTCACACAACAACCTGCAACTACACTTTCAAACAGTTCACACAACAACCTGCAACTGCACTTTCAAACAGTTCACACAACAACCTGCAACTACACTTTCAAACAGTTCACACAACAACCTGCAACTACACTTTCAAACAGTTCACACAACAACCTGCAACTACACTTTCAAACAGTTCACACAACAACCTGCAACTACACTTTCAAACAGTTCACACAACAACCTGCAACTACACTTTCAAACAGTTCACACAACAACCTGCAACTACACTTTCAAACAGTTCACACAACAACCTGCAACTACACTTTCAAACAGTTCACACAACAACCTGCAACTTTCTGCTTGTCGTCTAGCTTTATATTTTCTGCTCAGTAGTTACTGGGCCACCTCCGTGTTGGACTGGGAACCTTCAGCTGTTGTTACCGAGTGACTGATGGTATTCAAACAAACAGGCGGCTCATATAAAACTTATTTTCACATTAAACGTTTCTTGTTACTGTATTTGAAAGAACAAAAGCTCCACGTGAAATAGCCACTACTGTTCGTTACAAACGATAAATATACAAATACAGTATTCATGTGGAAGCTAAAACAATTCCAGTGCTTGCAAAAATGTTTGAATCACCGATCCAATCATAAAATGTCATCATGTGTTAAAACTTACAGGACATTATATTTCAACTGAACAATCAGAAACAAGCGTAACATTCTTTAAAACGTGACTTACTGACTATCTAAAGGACATTCTTGCACCATATTCATCCACCCGGTCTCTACGATCACAGAACAGTAATTTCCTTCATATTCCTCGAACCAAATTGAGGACCATGGGAGACCGAGCATTCTGTGTGGCTGCCCCCCGCCTGTGGAACTCCCTCCCTGACGACCTGAGAGCTCCACAGTCACTGGTTGACTTTAAAAGCAGCATAAAGACTTTTCTTTTTAAGCAAGCCTATTCTGCCTCCACATGATTTTATCTTTGATCTTAGCTGATATCATTATTGATTTTACTTGATTTTATCACTTGTTTTATTTTGATCTTTGCTTTGTTACACTTTGTAGCACTTTGAGATTTTTATTAATGAAAAGTGCATTATAAATTGAATTCATTATTATTATTATTACTTACTGCGCATCTTGATTAAACTATGATGATGAACATGAATTTAATCAGATGCTCTCTCTGACTTCCACCTTGTTCTAATTTTGCAGCTCACTGTTAAAGGTTCAGTATGCAGTTTCTGTAGAACTGCAGCACTTAGAAATATTTTCAACAGGCAAAGCATTCTGATCCCTCCCCCTCAGAGCCATATGTGGCTCTGCCCCCTTGTGGTCTGTTGAATTTCAAATTCAAGCTCTGTTTTTATTGGCTGATTCAAATTCAAGCTCTGTTTTTATTGGCTGGTTACAAACTCTGTTTTTATTGGCTGGAAAATGGCGGGTCACCTTTTCTTTTTAGAAATGCTTATTTACCACCTGGAGAAGCAAGGGGACAATATTTTTTTTTTTTTCAGAGATTACCTGGCTAACATCAGTCTGTCAGGAGGTAGTGACAGAGTGAAGAAATATGTTCATAAAAAAAGCTACATACTGCAGCTTTAAG
>JBBPBX010088901.1:0-14405 GCA_038048925.1 Garcialebias charrua
GGCGCTAATTTTAAACTGTTTTGGGAGAGAATTTTCATTCATTTAACATTATTTTAGCAAAAACGGTCAGGGGTCAATCTTAATATTTATATATGTTGTGCCATTTTTTGAAAAGTAAAAAGATGATGTCAGTGGAGCTTTAATATAGTGGGAATAAACAGCAGCACGAACATGAGTTTGTATGAGCAGATGGTCACAGATGAACACAGCAACAAGAAAACAGATCAGCATCAGTATGATGTGATATTTTGCAGTGTTTATTTTTTTTATTTTTATTTTTATTTTTTTTTATTCATGAGTCTAACAGCCTCAGGGTAGAAGCTGTTCCTCAGTCTAGTGGTTCTACACTTGATGCTCCTCAACCTCCGTCCTGAGGGGAGTGGGGCAAAGAGTGAGTGTGCTGGATGAGTGAGGTCTTTCATGATGCAGGTCGCTCTTTTTCTGCATCTGGAGGTGTAAATGTCTGTGATTGTGGGGAGACTGACTCCAACAGACTTCTGTGCAGCCTTCCAATCTTCCAATCATCCCCCAACAGCTCATCCTAAAACTGGACAGTCTGGGGGGTGAACACCTCAATGTGTAACTGGCTGCTAGACTTCCTGACCGGGAGACCACAGGCAGTACGGGTCGGGAATAACACATCCAGCACCATCACATTGAATACAGGAGCCCCACAAGGATGTGTGCTGAGCCCCCTTCTATTCACCCTGCTAACACACGACTGCACACCATCATACAGCTCCAACCACTTCATCAAGTTTGCGGACGACACAACAGTGGTGGGTCTCATCAGCAACAACGATGAGACGGACTACAGGAACGAGGTGAGCCGCCTGGCCTTGTGGTGCGGACACAACAATCTCACTCTCAACGTGGAGAAGACAAAGGAGATTGTTGTGGACTTCAGGAAGAGGGATGCCCAACATGCCCCTCTGACCATCAACAGCACCACAGTGGAGAGAGTGGACAGCACCAAGTTCCTGGGAGTGCACGTCTCAGAGGACCTGTCCTGGAGCAGGAACACTGCATCACTGGCCAAGAAGGCTCACCAGCGCCTCTACTTTCTCCGCAAGCTGAAAAGGGCTGGAGCTCCAACCCCCATCATGTGCACCTTCTACAGGGGTGCCATAGAAAGTGTCCTGACCAGCTGCATCACGGTGTGGTTTGGTGCATGTACTGCATCCTGCCGCAAGAGCCTCCAGCGCATCGTGAGAGCAGCTGAGAAGATTGTCGGCACCTCCTTCCCCTCACTACAGGACTTACACAGCAACCGCCTCACTCGGAAAGCCCTCTGCATGGCAGGTGATCCCACACACCCACTACACAGCTGCTTCAGCCTGTTGCCTTCAGGGAGGAGACTGAGGAGTCTCCAGGCTCGAACCAGCAGACTAAATGACAGCTCTGTTCATCAGGCAGTCAGGATGCTTAACTCTCTACCTGCTCTGCCCTCCCTCCTACTTGTACTGCATTTACACAAAAAACTTTCACACATTACCATCCATCCATCTTCTTCCGCTTATCCGGGGTTGGGTCGCGGGGGTAGCAGCCTAAGTAGGGAGGCCCAGACTTCCCTCTCCCCAGCCACTTGGAGCAGTTCCTCCGGGGGAATCCCAAGGCGTTCCCAGGCCAGCCGAGAAACATAGTCCCTCCAGCGCGTCCTGGGTCTTCCTCTGGGTCTCCTCCCGGTGGGACGTGCCCGGAACACCTCACCAGGGAGGCGTCCAGGAGGCATCCTAACCAGATGCCCGAGCCACCTCAACTGGCTCCTCTCGATGTGGAGAAGCAGCGGCTCTACTCCGAGTCCCTCCCGGATGACTGAGCTTCTCACCCTATCTCTAAGGGAGAGTCCAGCCACCCTGCGGAGAAAACTCATTTCAGCCGCTTGTATCCGAGATCTTGTTCTTTCGGTCATAACCCAAAGCTCATGACCATAGATGAGGGTGGGAACGTAGATCGATCGGTAAATTGAGAGCTTTGCCTTTTGACTCAGCTCTCTCTTCACCACGACAGACCGGTACAGCGCCCGCTTCACTGCGGACGCTGCACCTATCCGCCTATCGATCTCACGCTCCAGTTTTCCCTCATTCGTGAACAAGATCCCGAGATACTTAAACTCCTCCACTTGGGGCAGGACCTCCTCCCCGACCCGGAGAGGGCATGCTACCCTTTTCCGGCTCAAGACCATGGCCTCGGATTTGGAGGAACTGATCCTCATCCCGGCCGCATCACACTCGGCTGCAAACCGCTCCAGTGAAAGCTGTAAATCACGAACTGATGAAGCCAGTAGGACCACATCATCTGCAAAAAACAGAGAAGCGATTCTAAGGTCACCAAAACGGATCCTCTCAACACCTTGGCTGCGCCTAGAAATTCTGTCCATAAAAGTTATGAACAGAATCGGTGACAAAGGGCAACCTTGGCGGAGTCCAACTCTCACCGGAAACGAGCCTGACTTACTGCCGGCAATGCGGACCAAGCTCTGACACCGGTCGTACAGGGACCTAACAGCCCTTATCAAAGGGCCTGGTACCCCATACTCCCGGAGTACCCCCCACAGAACCCCCCGAGGGACGCGGTCGAATGCCTTCTCCAAGTCCACAAAACACATGTAAACTGGTTGGGCAAACTCCCACGCACCCTCCAGGACCCTGCTGAGGGTGTGTGTCATCAAAACGGGTTATTCACTCAACTCACGGTCATGTGCTCATTCAGTTTGCACTACTTCTTATATTTGCACTAATGTTTGTATTACATTACTGCCTATAGTCATACTACTGTTTACATTCACTGTTTACATTTATTTCTACTGTTTACATTCATTACTACTGTTTACATTTATTACTACTGTTTACATTTACACTACTTTTTTATCTACACTACTGCTGATATGTATATTTTTTACTAGCCTTATTGCATATGCCACTTACCTCTATACCAATATCAACTACCTCATACATATACTGTGTACATAAACTTCATATAAGACTTATAACTCAGTTTTGGATTTGATTCCGAAACGTTTTACACCAGATGGGAGCAGGGATGCTTTGTCTGTAAATTAGACTAACAAAGTTCTCTGAGCAGCCTCTTTTGTTGTTTGGGAGGTGTTGTTTGTCAATTTACATACAGTTTTGTGTCTTCTAACAGAGACTTCAAGGGAACCTCCTACTGTTAGGTGTGATCTTTCAATTTACATGTATGTGTTACAAACCCCCTTTTGTTTAAGCTGGGATGTGTCGTTTTGTCAATTTAAATAGAATGGGCATTTTAGTTAATTTGTGGTGTTATCTCAGTTTCCAATTTCATATGTTGGTGCGTGACTTGTAAGCCTGTATAAAACTTCTCGTTCTCACAGCTTCCATTCAGAATTGAAAAAGACTTCTGGACAGAAGTCGAAACGTTTTCTGCAACAAATAAAGTCCAGTTGATCCTGTATTGAACGCCTTTTTTGATTTCATCATGTCCTGGACGACTGAGAATCTTCACCAGCATAAACTTCATATGCTGCTTTGTCACTCTATTACAAATGTCAATGCCAGAACTTTCATTTTATTTTATTGATATACTTTTACACTTTTATACTACTATGTAAAAAACTCAGGACAGTATTACACTTTTATTATTTCATTTTATGCTTATGTTTATTACATGTTTAGTGTTTTAGTGTTGGTGTAACTTTTCATACTTTCATACTACTATGAAAACACTACTATGCAAAAACTCAGGACAGTATTACACTTTTATTATTTCTTTTATTATTTTATTTTATTTTATTTTATTACACTTTTATTATTTTATTATTTATTTTATTTTATTATTTTATTATTTAATTGAAAAAGACTTCTGGACAGAAGTCGAAACGTTTTCTGCAACAAATAAAGTCCAGTTGATCCTGTATTGAACGCCTTTTTTGATTTTATTATTTCATTTTATGCTTATGTTCATTAAATGTTTTAGTGTTTTAGTGTTTAAATGTTTATCGTTGCACCAAGGGACAGAGAGAAATGCAATTTCAATCCTGTGTATGTCCTGTACATATTGCAGTTTTGACAATAAATTTGACTTTGACTTTGACTTGAATATAGTGATGAGCTAACGGCTGATTCAAGGAAGGTCGATAACAAAGGGACTCAAAATAATTCAGTACTATTTTAAATTTTTTACACAAGTACCAGTTTCATTACATTGTTATTCTAACAGAAATATTTTAGTATTCCTGCCTGATATGCCCCTGACTGCACTGAAAGCGCTACAGCCAACTGCTGCTGGTTATGTCTCCAGATAACCATAAAGTTGAAGGTAAATAATTGTAATGCAAAAGTGACCATTGTGCAGTGCTTGTGTAGATTAGATTAGAAAATTGCATGATTTTACTTTATTCTTCAAGCTATTCCGAAATATGCTGGTTGCTGGTATTAAAAGGGCCAAGGCCACATATGCAGAGAGGATTGAGGGTCAGTTCACCTCACAAGACCCACGGAGCATGTGGAGGGGCATTAAATGCATAACTGACTATAAAGGAAAGAGCAAAAAATGCCCAAAGGACCCATCTCTGCCTGATGCCCTCAACAAGTTTTATGCTAGCTTTGAAGATCCAAATAGACTACCCAGCACCAAACTCACCTCACCACCAGATGAAGTGCACCTCAGCGTGACCACAGCAGAAGTGAGAGGTAGTCTCAAAAGGATCAATCCTCACAAAGCAACTGGTCCGGACAACATCCCCGGGAAAGTTCTGAAGGAATGTGCAGATCAGCTCTGCGATGTGCTGGCAGACATCTTTAACACCTCACTTGCCATGGAAATAGTTCCCACCTGCCTGAAGACCGCCACCATCATCCCAGTCCCAAAAAGCTCCACAGTGACTGGTCTGAATGACTATCGGCTGATAGCCCTCACCCCAATAGTCGCAAAATGCTTTGAGAAACTGGTCATGACCCACATCAAAACATCCATCAACATCGATGAGGACCCTCATCAGTATGCATACCGTGAGAACCGATCAACAGAAGATGCAATCTCTTCTGTGGTCCACACTGCTCTCACCCACCTGGATCAGAAGGACTCCTACGTCCGTATGCTCTTTGTGGACTTTACATCTGCCTTCAACACCATGATCCCCCAAACTCTGATGGACAAACTATCCACACTTGGACTAAGCCCCTCCATCTGTAACTGGGTACTAGACTTTCTAACAAACAGACCACAGTCAGTGAAGATCCACAACTTCTCCTCCTCCACCATAACCCTCAGCACTGGCTCCCCTCAAGGCTGTGTGTTGAGCCCTCTCCTGTTCACTCTGCTCACATATGATTGTGCAGCTACCCATCCGGGCTGTCATATTGTAAAGTTTGCAGATGATACAGCTGTGGTGGGATGCATCACAAACAGTGATGAGTCCAGCTACAGGCAGGAGGTGGAACACCTGGAGAGCTGGTGCAAAGAGAATAACCTTCACATGAATGTGAAGAAGACAAAGGAGATGATTGTGGACTTCAGAAGGAACAAACAAACCCACACCCCACTGAACATAAGTGGATCTGCGGTGGAAGTGGTCTCCAGTTACAAGTACTTGGGTGTACACATGAATGACAACCTCAGCTGGACCAACAACACCACCAGCCTGATCAAAAAAGGTAATCAGAGACTCTACTTCCTCAGACGGCTGAGACGAGCTGGTCTGAGTAGCTCAGTCCTCACCTCCTTCTACAGGTGTGCAGTGGAGAGCATCCTGTGCTCCAGCATCAACGTGTGGCATGGAGGCTGCACAGCTGCAGAAAGAAAAGCACTGCAGAGAGTGGTGAAGGCTGCACAGAAGTCTGTTGGAGGCAGTCTCCCCACCATCACAGACATTTACACCTCCAGATGCAGGAAAAGAGCCACCTGCATCATGAAAGACCCCACTCATCCAGCACACACACTCTTTGCCCCACTCCCCTCAGGACGGAGGCTGAGAAGCATCAAATGTAGAACCACTAGACTGAGGAACAGCTTCTACCCTGAGGCTGTCAGACTCATGAATAAATAAATAATAAGAATAATCACTGCAAAATATCACAACATGCTGATGCTGGTCTGTTTTCTTGTTGCTGTGTTCATCTGTGACCATCTGCTCATACTGACTCATGTTCGTGCTGCTGTTTATAATGATGTTTTTCTATTACATTAGTGCTTAGTGTATTTCTAGTTGATGTTCCTCCATAGTCAGATCCTAGATGTTATTAATGTTTTTCCTCTCACTTTTTGATGTAGGATGTAACTGGGACCCTGTGTACATAATCTCGTTTTCATCACATGTACCACATGCGGTACAAATGACAATAAAGACTCTCTGACTCTGACTCTGCAAGTTTCCATTGTTAGTTTATTGTGATTCCTTTTAGAGGCAGAAAAAAAAACTTAAATCAGCAAAAACAAGTACAGTAATTTTCATGCTCAGCAATAGGCTATGTACAAATTGTAAGGGTGACAAACTAAACATTCTTTTTTTTTTTTACAAATACATTTAATAAAAGACCCAGAATTGAGAATGTATGTTGCTACCACTGTGCATTGATAGGGTGAGAAAACTTGACTATCTACGAGAAGTAAAAGCCATAACAACATTTCTGGCACCATCTTGGATACTTGCCAGTGTCTTTTGCTCTCATTGGGTTCCTGTTTGAGGACTGCTCTTCCGTTGCCTGGGTAACTTGTCTCTCAGTCCACCATCTCACTTCTTGCTTTTTTTATGTGGGTCACCCCATTGCCTGAATCTAGTCTGGGCCTGGCTTCCCACTTCATTTGTCTCGAAATGTCCCTGATAAGAAGGTCCAGCATCCTGTTCCGAAGAGCCAACAACGTTTGACAATTTGTGGAATTTTGAGACGTAGTGTACCAGTGCCTCAAAGTCCAGACCTTTGAACACAATCTCTGCTATGGTGTGATGATCTCACTCTTGGCTTTTAAACAAAAATAATGTATACAACCAACCAACCCACTGAACTATAATATATTGTGACTATAAAGGTCACAATGCATCACAGAGCAATGAACAGTCAAGCCTCAGAGTTACCATCTGAGGGCTGGAGTGGCAGAAAAATGGGGTTGGCAATCTTTGTTTTCATTTGTTGATGATGGTTAAAGTGTTCTATGTGTATTGGCTTTACATGTGGCAACTCAGACTTATTTTACTTGTACAAAAACAACAAAGCACATATCAGTGGTGATTACACAATTCAACAAGACAACCTATGGAGTTTTTAACAAACACATTACATAAGATATTTTTTTTATTTCAGTATTTTTATTGATTTTTTTGTTTGTTTTTTGAACATACAAAAAAATAGAAAACAGAACAAAATAAAAACTAATAAAATAACTCACTCAGCCCCTCCCTTCCCACACTGGATCAGTCAAGTGTTCTATGTGTATTGGCTTTACATGTGGCAACTCAGACTTATTTTACTTGTACAAAAACAACAAAGCACATATCAGTGGTGATTACACAATTCAACAAGACAACCTATGGAGTTTTTAACAAACACATTACATAAGATATTTTTTTTATTTCAGTATTTTTATTGATTTTTTTGTTTGTTTTTTGAACATACAAAAAAATAGAAAACAGAACAAAATAAAAACTAATAAAATAACTCACTCAGCCCCTCCCTTCCCACACTGGATCAGTCACATGTACATAAATAAATTAAACAGGCATTGACATGTTTTCCACATACAACACAAAAGGCTACCAAGTGTCCCAAAATATTTGACCAGAACCCTTCAAGATATACGGTATCTATTTTTTAATTTTTTTTATTCTAGATGAATATGATACATCACTTCTCTTATCCATTGTACAAATGTTGTGGGGTGTGGGTCCTTCCAACTGCACAAAACAAGTCTTCTGGCAAGAAGAGAGCCAAAAGAAATCAAATCCTTATCGTACTTGCTGAAGGATGTATCCACAGGGACCACCCCAAACAATGAGATGAATGGTGATGGGTGTACAGTTTTCTCACATATCCCAGAGAAGGTTTCAAAAATAGATTACCAAAAGGTCAGCAGTTTGGGACAGGTCAAGAATATATGCCAAAGTATAAATGGAGTTTGCTTACAAGGATTACATGCAGGGTCCAGGTCGGCTTTGATCTTGGACAACTTGTCTTTGGACCAGTGAAGCAGGTGCACCACATTGAACTGAATTACAACATGTCTCAGACAGATTGTGGATGAGTAAATGTGCTTAATAATCTTTCATCAGATTGAGTCCAATATGGATTTCTCCAAGTCTGTTTCCCATTTCAGTTTAAGAGAGTCCAAAATGGTCTCATGATATGAAATGAGCAGTGTATAGCTCTTGCTGATGGCCCTAATATCAGACTTGCATTCCAAAATCTTAAACACAAAATGTTCAGAGGGGTACAAAGGAAGACAATCAGAGTTAGAACTCATAAAATGTCTCAGCTGTAAATATCTGATAAACTGTTGTGTATATTAAACGTCTGTACCAGCTGCTCAAAATAAAAATAAAAATAATCATCAACATAGAGCTCATATAGTGAATGTACTCCCTTCAAGACTCAGGTGTAAAAAGCTGTATCAGCTACTGAATGAGTGAACACATCTCCTTTTCCAAATCTTTAGCCATATCAGGACTCACTGGAGGAAGTTAAAGATTTTTTTAAAAGTTCTCCAGGCCCGATAGGCAAGCTGATGACACAGTCATATACAGTATAATGATTGGTAAAAATTACAAAAATATGTATTAATTCCAGCATTTTCTTGACATGCAGTTCCTTGGTTGTTATTTAGTACTAGAAAAGTTTGGTTGACTAACAGTTGCTGTAGCTGATGCATATTAAAAAGGTAATTCTTTTAGACTAATACATATATAACTATATATATATATATATGTAATTTATCATTTTCAACAGGAATATTTCCAGATAATATGAAAGTAGCAAAGGTAATTCCTCTTTTTAAAAATGGTGATAAATGTGTATTCAATAATTATATGCCAATATCCTTGTTACCACAGTTCTCAAAAATTCTAGAAAAACTATTTGTGACCAGATTGGATCAATTTATTGATAAGCAAAATATTTGAAGAGTCAGAGTCAGCCGTCTGAGGAAGTAGAGTCTCTGATGACCTTTCTTGATCAGGTTGGTGGTGTTGTTGCTCCAGCTGAGGTTATCATTCAAGTGTACGCCCAAGTATTTGTAGCTGGAGACCACTTCCACCACTGATCCACCTATGTTCAGTGGGGCATGGGTGTGTTTGTTCCTTCTGAAGTCCACAATCATCTCCTTTGTCTTCTTCACATTCATGTGAAGATTATTCTCTTTGCACCAGCTCTCCAGCAGCAGTCAGTATGGGTTTAGAGGAAAAAACTCTACATCAATGGCTCTCATGGAATTAATGGAACAAATAACTACTGCTGTCGATCATAAACAGTACTGTGTTAGTGTTTTTGTTGATCTAAAAAAGCATTTGATACCATTGACCACACCATTCTCCTTGAAAAACTAAATAAATATGGTATTAGAGGACCAGCATTACAGTGGGTATCTAGCTATTTGAAAGATAGGAAACAGTTTGTGCAAATAAATGATGTTAGATCTGACCTCCGTGATATCACTTGTGGAGTTCCTCAGGGCTCTGTGCTTGGACCAAAGTTATTTATTTTATATGTGAATGACTTGGTAAATGTGTCAGGACTTCTTAAATGTGTTCTTTTTGCCGATGACACCACATTTTTCTGTTCGGGTAAAGACATAAAACAGATTTTGGATATGATGAAAACAGAATTTATAAAAATACAAACTTGGTTTAAACTAAACAAATTATCATTGAATTTAGATAAAACTAATTACATGATATTCAGTAACAAAAAGAGAACTGTTGATGATCCATTTGAAATTGAAGATGTTGAGATCTGTAAAGTGAGTGAAGTGAAGTTTCTGGGTGTTATCATTGATGACAAACTGTCATGGAAACATCATGTAAATTCCATTAAAACAAAAATAGCTAGATCAATTGCAGTACTGTATAAAGTCAGGGATTTTTTAATTGATAAAGCTCTGTATATGTTGTATAACACAATCATTGTTCCACATTTAATCTATTGTATTGAGGTTTGGGGAAAAGCGTGCAAAACAATTACAAAGCCTGTTTATATTTTACAAAAGAGAGCTGTAAGAGTAATCACCAGAAAACATTTCAGTCACCCATCAAACACTTTGTTTCTTCAGCTAAATTTATTGAAATTCCATGAATTGGTAGATTATAGTATTTTATCAGTTATGTATAGGGCTCATAATAACACATTACCTTTAAATATCCAAAGAAATTTTATAAAAAGACAAAGTTATTACAATCTCAAAGGGACAGAGATATTCATCAAACCAAAATTCAGAACCAGCTTGAAGGGACGGTCTACCTCAATTCAGGGAGTTCGATTGTGGAATGCTCTGGAGAGTGATGTTAAAAATGCAAAATCAATGTATACATTTAAGAAAAAGGTCAAAACTGACTTGCTCTTAAACTATATGATGTAGCTTAGTGTGTTTGTGTATTACAGTTAGAAAAATTAAGTAGCGTTATTCATTTTGTTATGTAGTTTGAAGGTTATCATTGTTTGAACAAATTGTGAATAAGGGGCAGATATAATAAGAATTCTTTTGCTTTCTGCTCCTTTCATTTTATCCTACTTGTATTCTTGTATTGGATGAAACTGTTTTGTATTGTTCTTTTAAAATGAATAAATAAACATCAAATCAAATCAAATCAAACCCGCCCGCTGTAAGTGAAATTCTGCGAAGTAACAACATTATATTTATTTGAACATTTATATATATTTTAAGGCTTTATAAACCCTTATTACAACTTTGCAATGTTCTAAATGTTTAACCCTGTGTCATTTTAACAACATGCTGCACAAGAAGCTATTGCATAATTTATTTGGGGACTCACCTTGGTCCAGTTCTGGTTGGGTTCAGATCGGCTCTCTGCTGCCACTGAACACAAAGATGCTTTAAGAGAGAGCCGGACCCTCAGAGTGCCAGCACAGAACCACATAATGATCCTGATATGGTCCAAATAATCCAGAGAAATTTGATGAAAAAAGTCCGGGTGAGCTCCGGAGAAGGCACCAGACCTACAAGCAACGCCTCATCGCACAAGAGGCTCCCCGGTAGGGTTGGGCATGGTTTGAATTTGAGCGATTCCTGTTCTGATTCTTCGTTTTGATTCAGATTCTTTTCGATTCTCGGTTCCGATTCTTTTTGTAGGCGGGGTTAAAAAAAGACGTGTCAATTCAATTCAGTTTATTTATACTGTATAGCGCCAAGTCACAACAACAGAAGTCATCTCAGGGCACTGAACAGAAACAATCAAATGTAAAAATAATAAGTCAACAGAAACTTTCATATAAAAATAATAAGTTAACACTATTTATCTGAGGAGACTACTTTGAGTTTAACTCCATCATGTTATAAAAGAGCTACAGTAGTTAGTCAGAGTTATTTCAGGATGAAATAATTTGAACTTCTATTTGAATTTTAATGCTATGAACTTTTTCCTTTTTGTTAAATTTACTATGAATTTCTCACAGGGCTATTTTCAACCAGTATATAAATATCAAACTTATGAACTTCAATATGTTGTGAATTTTCTTTTCGCAGGGGTACACTTTCACAAGAGAGCTTTATGTTTGAAAACCTCATGGAAACACATTTCCACATGCCCAATGTCTGATGCTGCAGTCTAACCTGCTGCAGAATATCAAACAAAATTATCCTCCTCATCCTCCACTCTTTCACTCTCAGGCCTTTCTTCAGACTGCATGGTGACCCCATCATCTCCACGGTCTTCCTCTGTTGACCACAAAGAATATTACTAGGATTTAGGTTTCATATTTTAATAGCAGAAAGGACAGTTGTGCATGAATGACTCTTCACCTGTTCCATCAGCTTTCTCTGTATCTGCTCCCAGACACATCATCCATCTTCTGTTTAAAGTGCAGAGCAGCTCTTCTTCACCTTATAACAAGGTATGAACACTGTGGAGCCTGGCTAACATTATTAGCCATTTCAGGTCGTTTGTCTAAGAAAAAAAATACAAGCTAACGTTAGCATCGTGTTTGTATTTGAGCTGACTTAACACTTTAAGTGGAGTATAACTTGTTAGCTGCCTTAATGTTGGTATGAGACGTAGTTTATAGTTTTATTTACCTGATGGAGCCAGACAAGGAGGCAGTGAAAAGTCCGGCGGAGCGTTTTGAAGACGGACCACACTTCTGGTCGGACACGGACGAAGCGAAAATAATCTGGTGGAGCGCGTCAAAGATGGGCCACTATTTTACTTCTCCACCCTCCTTTGCATGATAGAAAATTATTGCAAGTGCTGCACTGAGCTGACTGGTCATTTTATTAAAGTTAAGTCAAGCTTTGACCGCGGCTGCTCACTTCCGGTGGATTCTTCTTCGTTGGTTTTCGGCGGCAAATTCTTCTTCTGCGTTGGTGGCTACTTCCAGTCGGCGGACTAGCATCAAAAATAGCAATCGAAAATTAATACTTTAAACAATTCCGGGAAAACCAGACAGTTAGTCCTGGTTCCGAACGATTCTCGATGCCCAACCCTACTCCCCGGGCTGACAGCACTCAGACTGACCAATGAGGCTGGAAGTACTACTGGTCCAGTTCTGGTTGGGTTCTGATTGGCTCTCTGCATCCAATCGACAAAGTCACTATGAATAAGGACAAAACTTTTTAGTCAGTTTCGGATTAGATTAAAACTTTCCTTCAATTTTGGTAGAAAGCACATGGCTGGAAGCACTGTTATTCTGAGAAGTGCAATATTGCCTTGTGCGTTGTGTAGTAATGTTTTGGACTGGCAATACCGTGTAGAATTATTGAAAGAAAACTACAAAATGGCTACGCCTGCTCGAGTTATTATTTTGCCATTAACTTTTCCCCAACCACATGAGCATGGTAATATTACTGTACAGTCCACAACTGTGTGTCTTGTATGAAAAAATTGTCCATTATTATGGACTGTAAGTCCAAAAACTGCAATAGAGCAAGTTCGAAGAAGTCAAACTGCGAAGTAACAAAGGATTACTGTACTTATAGTACTTACAACTGAAACAGTGAGTTGGCACCATGGAGTGCCAAGAAAAGCTAAAGCCAGACCACAGCACCACCTAGAGGGAAAACAATAATATTCATAAAGTATTTAACTAAAATGGTGGAAACAGCATGTGTACATTGGTGCTTGAAAGTTATTGAACCCTTTATAATTTCCTATATTTCTGCAAAGATATGACCTAATACAGTACATCACAATATTTTCACACAAGTCCTAAAGTAGATTTTTTAAAGAACCCAGTTAAACAAATGCGTCAAAAATATTATACTGTGGTGGAGTGGAAAAGACGACACCGGATCTGTACGTAGGACTTCACTTTATTCAACTCCAACACCAACTAACTCGGTAAGCGCCATTTGTGCCGCTGGGGCTGGATGGGCCAAAAGGGCAGCAGTGGCCAATGCAGTTTTTGCATCACCAAATGTCTGGAGGCGTTCTGGTGTCCAGTCAACACTGTCGTTGGGTCTTTTTGTGGTCTCCAGCTACAAATACTTGGGTGTACACATGAATGATAACCTCAGCTGGAGCAACAACACCACCAGCCTGATCAAGAAAGGTCATCAGAGACTCTACTTCCTCAGACGGCTGAGACGAGCTGGTCTGAGCAGCCCAGTTCTCACCTCGTTCTACAGGTGTGCAGTGGAGAGCATCCTGTGCTCCAGCATCAACGTGTGGCATGGAGGCTGCACAGTTGAAGAGAGGAAAGCTCTGCAGAGAGTGGTGAAGGCTGCACAGAAGTCTGTTGGAGTCAGTCTCCCCACCATCACAGACATTTACACCTCCAGATGCAGGAAAAGAGCCACCTGCATCATGAAAGACCTCACTCACCCAGCACACTCACTCTTTGCCCCACTCCCCTCAGGACGGAGGTTGAGGAGCATCAAGTGTAGAACCACTAGACTGAGGAACAGCTTCTACCCTGAGGCTGTTAGACTCATGAATAAATAAAAAAAAAAAAATAAACACTGCAAAATATCACATCATGCTGATGCTGATCTGTTTTCTTGTTGCTGTGTTTATCTGTGTTCATCTGTGACCATCTGCTCATACAAACTCATGTTCGTGCTGCTGTTTATTCCCACTATATTAGGCTTAGTGTATTACTAGTTGATGTTTTTCTTAGTTAGTTCTAGATGTTATTACTGTTTTTCTCTTTCATTTGTTGTTGGATGTAACTGGGACCTCGTGTACATAATCTCGTTTTCATCACATGTACCACATGCGGTGCAAATGACAATAAAGACTCTCTGACTCTGACTCTCTGACTCTGACT
>JBBPBX010088902.1:7500-14405 GCA_038048925.1 Garcialebias charrua
GAGTCTCCGTCGGACGCAGGAGCTGTGAACGGTGGGCGCTGGTTCTGGAGGTGGCAGAGCTCCAGAGGTGAGGACGCCGGGGTGGCGCGGAGCGTGTCCGAGGAGGGTGGCCCTTCGTCGGACGCACGAGCGGTGGAAGTGGGGACTCATCCTGGAGGTGGCAGAGCTCCAGAGGTTAGGACGCCGGGGTGGCGTGGAGCGTGTCCGAGGAGGGTGGCCCTTCGTCGGACGCACGAGCGGTGGAAGTGGGGGCTCATCCTGGAGGTGGCAGAGCTCCAGAGATGAGGAGGCCGGGTTGGCGCGACGCGTGTCCGGGCAGGAGAGCCTCCTTCGGACGCACGAGCGGTGAAAACTCATCCTGGAGGTGGCAGAGCTCTAGAGATGAGGAGGCCGGGGTGGCGCGGAGCGTGTCCGGGGAGGGTGGCCCTTCGTCGGACGCACGAGCGGTGGAAGTGGGGACTCATCCTGGAGGTGGCAGAGCTCCAGAGGTGAGGACGCCGGGGTGGCGTGGAGAGTGTCCGAGGAGGGTGGCCCTTCTTCGGACGCACGAGCGGTGGAAGTGGGGGCTCATCCTGGAGGTGGCAGAGCTCCAGAGATGAGGAGGCCGGGTTGGCGCGACGCGTGTCCGGGCAGGAGAGCCTCCGTCGGACGCACGAGCGGTGAAAGCTCATCCTGGAGGTGGCAGAGCTCTAGAGATGAGGAGGCCGGGGTGGCGCGGAGCGTGTCCGAGGAGGGTGGCCCTTCGTCGGACGCACGAGCGGTGGAAGTGGGGACTCATCCTGGAGGTGGCAGAGCTCCAGAGGTGAGGACGCCGGGGTGGCGTGGAGCGTGTCCGAGGAGGGTGGCCCTTCTTCGGACGCACGAGCGGTGGAAGTGGGGGCTCATCCTGGAGGTGGCAGAGCTCCAGAGATGAGGAGGCCGGGTTGGCGCGACGCGTGTCCGGGCAGGAGAGCCTCCGTCGGACGCACGAGCGGTGAAAGCTCATCCTGGAGGTGGCAGAGCTCTAGAGATGAGGAGGCCGGGGTGGCGCGGAGCGTGTCCGAGGAGGGTGGCCCTTCGTCGGACGCACGAGCGGTGGAAGTGGGGGCTCATCCTGGAGGTGGCAGAGCTCCAGAGATGAGGAGGCCGGGTTGGCGCGACGCGTGTCCGGGCAGGAGAGCCTCCGTCGGACGCACGAGCGGTGAAAGCTCATCCTGGAGGTGGCAGAGCTCTAGAGATGAGGAGGCCGGGGTGGCGCGGAGCGTGTCCGAGGAGGGTGGCCCTTCGTCGGACGCACGAGCGGTGGAAGTGGGGACTCATCCTGGAGGTGGCAGAGCTCCAGAGGTGAGGACGCCGGGGTGGCGTGGAGCGTGTCCGAGGAGGGTGGCCCTTCTTCGGACGCACGAGCGGTGGAAGTGGGGGCTCATCCTGGAGGTGGCAGAGCTCCAGAGATGAGGAGGCCGGGTTGGCGCGACGCGTGTCCGGGCAGGAGAGCCTCCGTCGGACGCACGAGCGGTGAAAGCTCATCCTGGAGGTGGCAGAGCTCTAGAGATGAGGAGGCCGGGGTAGCGCGGAGCGTGTCCGAGGAGGGTGGCCCTTCGTCGGACGCACGAGCGGTGGAAGTGGGGACTCATCCTGGAGGTGGCAGAGCTCCAGAGGTGAGGACGCCGGGGTGGCGTGGAGCGTGTCCGAGGAGGGTGGCCCTTCTTCGGACGCACGAGCGGTGGAAGTGGGGGCTCATCCTGGAGGTGGCAGAGCTCCAGAGATGAGGAGGCCGGGTTGGCGCGACGCGTGTCCGGGCAGGAGAGCCTCCTTCGGACGCACGAGCGGTGAAAACTCATCCTGGAGGTGGCAGAGCTCTAGAGATGAGGAGGCCGGGGTGGCGCGGAGCGTGTCCGAGGAGGGTGGCCCTTCGTCGGACGCACGAGCGGTGGAAGTGGGGACTCATCCTGGAGGTGGCAGAGCTCCAGAGGTGAGGACGCCGGGGTGGCGTGGAGAGTGTCCGAGGAGGGTGGCCCTTCTTCGGACGCACGAGCGGTGGAAGTGGGGGCTCATCCTGGAGGTGGCAGAGCTCCAGAGATGAGGAGGCCGGGTTGGCGCGACGCGTGTCCGGGCAGGAGAGCCTCCGTCGGACGCACGAGCGGTGAAAGCTCATCCTGGAGGTGGCAGAGCTCCAGAGATGAGGAGGCCGGGTTGGCACGGAGCGTGTCCGAGCAGGAGAGCCTCTGTCGGACGCACGAGCTGTGAACTGTGGGCGCTCATCCTGGAGGTGGCAGAGCTCCAGAGATGAGGAGGCCGGGTTGGCGCGACGCGTGTCCGAGCAGGAGAGCCTCTGTCGGACGCACGAGCTGTGAACTGTGGGCGCTCATCCTGGAGGTGGCAGAGCTCCAGAGATGAGGAGGCCGGGTTGGCGCGACGCGTGTCCGAGCAGGAGAGTCTCTGTCGGACGCACGAGCTGTGAACTGTGGGCGCTCATCCTGGAGGTGACAGAGCTCCAGAGATGAGGAGGCCGGGTTGGCGCGACGCGTGTCCGAGCAGGAGAGCCTCTGTCGGACGCACGAGCTGTGAACTGTGGGCGTTCATCCTGGAGGTGGCAGAGCTCCAGAGATGAGGAGGCCGGGTTGGCGCGGAGCGTGTCCGAGCAGGAGAGCCTCCGTCGGACGCACGAGCTGTGAAGTGTGGGTGTTAATCCTGGAGGTGGCAGAGCTCCAGAGATGAGGAGGCCAGGTTGGCGCGGAGCGTGTCCGAGCAGGAGAGCCTCTGTCGGACGCACGAGCTGTGAACTGTGGGCGTTCATCCTGGAGGTGGCAGAGCTCCAGAGATGAGGAGGCCGGGTTGGCGCGACGCGTGTCCGAGCAGGAGAGTCTCTGTCGGACGCACGAGCTGTGAACTGTGGGCGTTCATCCTGGAGGTGGCAGAGCTCCAGAGATGAGGAGGCCGGGTTGGCGCGACGCGTGTCCGAGCAGGAGAGTCTCTGTCGGACGCACGAGCTGTGAACTGTGGGCGCTCATCCTGGAGGTGACAGAGCTCCAGAGATGAGGAGGCCGGGTTGGCGCGACGCGTGTCCGAGCAAGAGAGCCTCTGTCGGACGCACGAGCTGTGAACTGTGGGCGCTCATCCTGGAGGTGACAGAGCTCCAGAGATGAGGAGGCCGGGTTGGCGCGACGCGTGTCCGAGCAGGAGAGCCTCCGTCGGACGCACGAGTTAGCGTTCCCCCTGTCAGGTGCACAAGGACCACAGGTTGTTAGTCTATTTTTGGTTGGAGCACCAGCACCACATCTTTTTAGTTGGAGCACCAGGACCATGGAGGTCTGGGCGGCGCGGATCTCTGGTCTTAACCCAGGGAGGGTGCTTAAGTGTGGGTACGCAGGTTCGCCTGGTAAGCCAGGTTCTGGAGGTGGCAGAGCTCCAGGGATGAGGAGGCCGGGTTCGTGGGGAGCGTGTCCGAGAAGGGGAGGGTGCGTGGGACACGAGACTTAAGCCCTCCCCTGTAAAGTACCATAGACTGTTAGTCTATTTTTGGTTGGAGCACCAGCACCACAGGTTTTTAGTTGGAACACCAGGACCACGGAGGTCTGGGCGGCGCGGATAGCTTGTCTTAACCCAGGGAGGGTGCTTAAGTGTGGGTCTGCAGGTTCGAACGGTGCGCAAGGTTCCTGGTTCTAGGCAGGGAGGGGGCTCCGGCTGGGGTTTTACCCGAGTATGGAGTACCGAAGGCGGGCATGTTTGGCACTGGGGGTCCGCCGGTTCTGGACCTCCAGGGTGCAGGTGGAGGATCTGCAGCCAGGACCAAGCGCTCCCTCCCTGGGTGAAGTCCCAGGTAGCCCCCCAGGGTGCGTACGGACCAGGCTTCCCCTAACTCTGTGCAACCCATTCCCTAACCTGTCCCCTAACCCTATTTAGGGACTCATTTTGTACGGCCGTTGGAAACGGCCACGCAAACCGGGGTGTGTTGCGGGGAAACGGTGGGTGGCAGCCGGGTCAGGCGGTGTGGGTGTATGGTCTGGGTCCCCCCCGAGGCATCGGACCATGATAGACGGCCAGGGTGTCCCCAGGGAAGTGTCCAGGGCCTGGGACATGTCCCCGGAGGAGTGAAACGGCCGCCCGGGGCACCTTCTCCGGGGTGTGGGGGGTGAGACGGTGTGTGGCCGCCGGGTCCGGAGGTCTGGGTGTATGGTCTGGGTCCCCCCCGAGGCAGCGCCCCATGATAGACGGCCAGGGTGTCCCCAGGGAAGTGTCCAGGGCCTGGGACATGTCCCCGGAGGAGCGAATCGGCCGCCCGGGGCAGGTTCTCCGGGGTGTGTGGGGGGAGACGGTGGGTGGCCGCCGGGTCTGGAGGTATGGGTGTATGGTCTGGGTCCCCACCTATGCAGCGCCCCATGATAGACGGCCAGGGTGTCCCCAGGGAAGTGTCCAGGGCCTGGGACATGTCCCCGGAGGAGCGAATCGGCCGCCCGGGGCAGGTTCTCCGGGGTGTGGCGGGGGAGACGGTGGGTGGCCGCCGGGTCTGGAGGTATGGGTGTATGGTCTGGGTCCCCACCTATGCAGCGCCCCATGATAGACGGCCAGGGTGTCCCCAGGGAAGTGTCCAGGGCCTGGGACATGTCCCCGGAGGTGCGAATCGGCCGCCCGGGGCAGGTTCAACGGGGTGTGGGGGGGGGAGAGGGTGAGTGGCCGCCGGGTCCGGAGGTATGGGTGTATGGTCTGGGTCCCCACCTAGGCAGCGCCCCATGATAGACGGCCAGGGTGTCCCCCGGGAAGTGTCCAGGCCCTGGGAGGGGTGAATCTGCCGCCCGGGGCACCTTCAACGGTGGCTCCCCGGGGCTAGGAAAGTGCCAGAAACACCTGCCTAGGATCGTTGCGAAGGTCTCGCCGAGACCTTCGCAACGATGCAAGCCCCGTATTTTTAGCACGTTCCTAGCCCAAGTTAGCGTTTTGAAATTACAGGTAGTCCTCGACTTACGCCAGCGGCGCCTCATGGCTCCGGTACCCATACGGGTGACCCAAGCTGTCGTGTGATGCCTTTTTCTGGGGCTCGAGAGCGAGAGCTTTCCAACGCAGCGAGAACCGCGTCTCTACGCCCTTCCTAGCCTGAGATATATGCGGATGGACGAGCCGCTGCGCCTGCCGTATTGTCCGCATACGAGGCCCACCCTCCGATTTTAAAATGGAGCTACGGCATAAAACTTGACCTCTATTCACATCTACGGACTGAGCCCGTTCCAACCCGACCCTCGGTTTCCCCGTAGCACGAACGGCGGGCGAGATACGGGCGTCTAAAGGTCCGTTGTCAAACGGCCACAACTTCGTGAAAAATTGAGCTACGGCGTAATGCTTGACATTTTTCCGCATCTACGGACCTATTGGATCCAAAGCCGACGGTCGGCTTCCCCGTAGCACCAACGGCGGGCGAGATACGGGCGTATGAAAGTCCGAGGTAAAACAACTATTTTTCAAGCGGCCGTATCTCTGCCATCCGACGGGCTACACCATAAACCATGCCGTTTTTCCGCATCGCCAGACCGAGACCTTTAATTTGGTATGCTCCTTTTTACGATAGCACCAAAATTGAGAGAGATACGGGCGTTTAAAGTCGAAAAACGGGCGAAAAGTGAGCGTTGATGGGTGACCCAAGCCGTTCTCCGGGGTGTGTGGGGGGGGAGAGGGTGAGTGGCCGCCCGGTCCGGAGGTCTGGGTGTATGGTCTGGGTCTCCAGTGAGGCACCGGAGCAGGTTAGCCCCCGAGGCTGGCCCCCAGGCAGGCTCCAGGCCCTGGGAGGGGTGAATCTGCCGCCCGGGGCACCTTCAACGGTGGCTCCCCGGGGCTAGGAAAGTGCCAGAAACACCTGCCTAGGATCGTTGCGAAGGTCTCGCCGAGACCTTCGCAACGATGCAAGCCCCGTATTTTTAGCACGTTCCTAGCCCAAGTTAGCGTTTTGAAATTACAGGTAGTCCTCGACTTACGCCAGCGGCGCCTCATGGCTCCGGTACCCATACGGGTGACCCAAGCTGTCGTGTGATGCCTTTTTCTGGGGCTCGAGAGCGAGAGCTTTCCAACGCAGCGAGAACCGCGTCTCTACGCCCTTCCTAGCCTGAGATATATGCGGATGGACGAGCCGCTGCGCCTGCCGTATTGTCCGCATACGAGGCCCACCCTCCGATTTTAAAATGGAGCTACGGCATAAAACTTGACCTCTATTCACATCTACGGACTGAGCCCGTTCCAACCCGACCCTCGGTTTCCCCGTAGCACGAACGGCGGGCGAGATACGGGCGTCTAAAGGTCCGTTGTCAAACGGCCACAACTTCATGAAAAATGGAGCTACGGCATAAAACTTGACATTTTTCCGCATCTACGGACCGACCCGATCCAACCCGACCCTCGGCTTCCCCGTAGCACCAACGGCGGGCGAGATACGGGCGTATAAAAGCAGACGAAAAACAACTATTTTTCAAACGGCCGTATCTCTGCCGTACGACGAGCTAGACCAAGCAGCTCGACACCCATCCGCACCGCCAGACCCAGACCTTTAATTCGGCCTGCTCGGATTTCCGTTAGACCGAAAATTGAGAGAGATACGGGCGTTCGTAGGCCAAAAACGGCGAAAAACGGGTGTTTTTTGACCCGATTTCAAACGTCCATAACTCGGTGAAAAATCGAGCTAGGACGTAAAACTCGACGTTATTCTGCATCTACAGACCGAGAGCTTCAATTCGGCCTGCTCGGTTTCCTTCTAGCCCCAAAATTGGCCGAGATACGGTCGTTTGAAAATCGACGAAATCGACGAACCCTTGGCCTGAAAAAACGTCTGAAAATTTTGACGTTTCTCAGGCAGGGGTTTTCTCTACTTAACGTCAAACGTGCATTTTAGACGTTTTTTCAGGAGACCTTTTGAAGAATTTGCCTGTTTTTGACGTTTCTCAGGG
>JBBPBX010088903.1:0-14405 GCA_038048925.1 Garcialebias charrua
CGCTCATTTACAAGAGAAGATCAAGGCAGACGCAACAATGGATGAGGAGAGACTTATTGTGGAAAATATCTCAATGCAAAAAACAATCAAACAGCGAGGCAGTCTCTACTGTTGTTCTCCTTCTTCCACCGAATGAATTGTTTTGTTCTGACTTCCTTATTTATCACTTGATTTATCGCTCGATCTCGCAATTCCCGCGCATGCGTCTCGGAGCGGCGCATCCAGGCGGACCGGAGCGGAGCGGAGGTAGTGTAAACTGGACTTGAAACGCTCAGCTGCGACCTGCAGAGCGGAGCCGGAACGCATGTAGTGTAAATTGGGCGTTATCTGCTCAAGGGCCCAGAGGGGGCGAAGGTGGATGCATGTGTGGGTGCTTCACCTTGGCCACCTTCTGATGCAGATCCACTTCTCTAACCTCTGCACCATCACTCCCCGTTAGGTGTTAATGGGTAATCTTTAGATGGTTTTATTTACACTATGTTCCGTTATGCAATGGCGTAAAAATGAACAGAGAAACAGAATTTAATAATTAATCACAATTGTTGCATAAAAATAAATTATGTCAAACATTAATGGGAAAACCGTAAACCTGCCAAGATTTAAGATCTCACATGCACAGAAATTTTTTTTTTTGCCTACAGTATGGATAAATAGGTAACACTTTACAATAAGGTACACAAAATTTGATTAACTACTAGGGAAAGCCTCAGGAATGAATCGGGAACAAATCAGGAGCTAATGGGTAGTTAACCAGTACGGTACTTACTTGGGAACACACAGCCAAGCCTTGTTAAGGGACTACTGGTTAGTTACCTTGTAAATGAAGAGGAACTAATCAAGAACTATTGGGTAGTTACCATGGAAACCAAAGAGAAACAAATCGGGAGCTAATGGGTAGGTAGCCAGTACCGTACTTACTGGGGAACACAGCCAAACCTTATTAGGGGACTACTGGTATGTTACCACATACCGGTAAACGGAGAAGAAATTCTCCATGTGGTTTCTGAATAAACCTTGCACCAGTGAGGTCACAGGTTGCAATTGTCAAAAACCTGTTTTCTAGTAATTTTATTGGCTTTTCTTGTTTGTAAACCTATGAAAGACATTATCAATTTCATAATCTTGTACCGCTGTCAATTTAACTACTATGTCTGACTATCACTTACCAAATCATTGCCTGGCTATTATTTGGTTCAATGATGTAGTGAAGCATCATACCAAGTATCTAAAAAAGCTAAGTCTGGTCCTCTGGACATTCAAAAAACAAAACAAAGCAAACATTTTTTTTGTAGAAACGTTTCGTCTTTCGTCCGAAAGACTTCCTCAGTCTGAGGTGCTGTATTCAGCTCAGTCTTATAAATAGCACCCTCTCACAGTGGATCAACCAGTTGGCTGGTGACAGCCAAAACCAGCTGCTCACATGATCAAGGAGGACCATCAGCCTAACGATGGATCGTTAGCACCCTGATGGTTGTTTGCTATTCACAGAGAGCTGAGTGATACTAGCAATAACAGCATTGTAAGAGGGGGACAGTTGAACCCGGAGGTCTCCACCCCTGTTTAATGATAGGCGGTTTCTTTTCACAAAAATGGCCTCCTTTACTCCTCTCTCAAACCATCGTTCCTCTCTATCAAGGATGTGAACATCTTCATCCCTGAAACAGTAGCCCCTTTCATAAGTCAAATCCGCGCAATTGCCGCACAGACCAGTCCGGCTTTAATCCTCCCCGGGTCATTCATAATACCACAGTTGAAGGCGGGCAGGTCCTGCTCACATAAATATGTTCATAAATGAACCCGTAGCGCGGATCCAAAAGAGGCGTGGAGCAGAACTCAGCTGAGCTGAACTGGACCGCGACGTATTTATTGTGGGACAGACGTCAGACGTTTACAAGTTGTCGTTTCGTGTCATTTTTAATATTTCCTTGTTAATAAATCTACAGCTGATGTCTCTCTCCAGCGCGCGCACACACAGCTCCTCCGCTGCTCAGAGAGAGAGAGGAAAAAAAAGAGCGAAACTAACTTTTACAAGTTGCTGTTTCGTGTCATTTTTAATATTCCCTTGTTAATAAATCTACAGCTGCACTGATGTCTCCCTCCAGCACATGCGCACACACAGCTCCTCCGCTGCTCAGAGAGAGAGAGAGAGAGAGAGAGGAAAAAAAAGAGCGTAACTAACTTTTACAAGTTGCTATTTCGTGTCATTTTTAATATTCCCTTGTTAATAAATCTGCTTGTTGATTAATCTTGCGGTCGCTCACTGATCTCATCATATTCTGAGCGCGGATCTGCGGGTTGCATTCACAAGTGGGTCTGCCCGGCTCGGGTCCGGATCTGATACTACCTCTGCTCGCGGATCAGGGGCGCATCAGAGGCGAGGAAAATGTACTCGCCTATCCGCCTTTGTGTTTTTTCTGAATGCTCGTTGGAGGACTGAACACGTATCAGGCCCGGACTGAGCCGTCTTGTGAAAGGGGCTTGTGATTGCTGGCGTGGAGATGAATGTAGACCGCAGAGTCCTGACCTGATGATGTTGATCTTCTGTGCTGGGCCATCCTTTTGGCCAGTGGCTGTTTAGTTTCCCCGATATAAGACTGATCACAGCCCTCCTGACACTGAACAGCATACACAATATTACTCTGTTTGTGCCGGGGGACTGGATCTTTGGGATGAACCAGTCTTTGCCGTAATGTATTTTGGGGTTTAAAAGCCACTGGGACGTTGTGTTTAGAAAATAAACGTCTCAATGTCTCTGAAACTCCCGCAACATATGGAATGGCCACTGGTCTGGGTCTGGGTTCCTTCTTTTCACCTGATGGCTGGCTGGAGTCCTGTTTGGGTTTCTTCTCTGCTTTCAGGAAGGCCCAGTTAGGATATCCACATTTCTCTAGAGCCTGTTTTGTGTGTGATTTCTCCTTCTGTCTGGCTGCTGAGTTAGTGGGGACGCTGTCTGCTCTGTGATACAGAGTCCTGATGACTCCTAACTTGTGCTCCAGAGGGTGATGGGAGTCAAACTGTAAATACTGGTCTGTGTGGGTGGGTTTGCGGTACACCTCAGTTTGCAAATTTCCTCTATCAGAAACTGAGACCTCACAGTCCAAGAAAGCCAACCTGCCATTTTTTACATCTTCTCGTGTGAACTTGATATATTTATCCACAGAGTTGATGTGATCAGTGAAATGTTGGACTTCCTGAGATTTAATTTTAACCCAGGTGTCGTCAACATACCTGAACCAATGACTTGGTGGTCTCCCTGAAAAGGACGTCAAGGCTCTCTTTTCTACCTCCTCCATGTACAGGTTGGCAACAATAGGAGAAACTGGAGACCCCATAGCACACCCATGTTTCTGCCTATAATATTGCTCCCCATATGTGAAGTAGGTTGACTGCAGGCACAGTTTCAAGAGTTGACACAGTTGCTCTGTGGAAAGCGTGGTCCTGCTGTTCAGAGTGGTGTCTGATTTTAACCTTAAACAGACCACCTCTACTGCCTCATCAACAGGAATGCACGTAAAGAGTGATGTGACATCAAAAGAGACCATTGTTTCATCAGTCTCCATGATGACATCCCTCACCTTATCCACAAAGTCCATGGTGTTCTGTATGTGGTGTTCTGAGCTGCCAACTAAAGGGATGAGTACAGATGCCAGATATTTGGAAACATTGTAAGTGACCGAGTTAATCATGCTAACAATTGGTCTTAAAGGTACACCTTGTTTGTGGATTTTGGGTAAACCATACAGACTTGGCGTGGCCTCCCCTGGGTACAGTCTGTGGTACAGAATACTGTCAATAGCCTTGTCCTGCTTCAAAATTTTCAGGCAATCTATCAACTTCTTCTTGTAACCACTTCCTGGATCTCTTTTCAGTGGTTCATAAGTGGTTAAGTCACTAAGGAGTGACATAACTTTCTCATGATAGTCTTTCTGGTTCAAAATCACTGTGCACCTTCCTTTGTCTGCTGGGAGAATTATGACGTTTTTGTCCTTGCAAGGAACCAATCATTACTTAATCACTACCTGACAAATACCGATACCTACTGTTTCTGTATACCGTATTTTCTGGAATATAGGTCACACCTGAATATAGGTCGCATTGTCCAATTATTGCCAAAGAATTGGAAAAATCCAGATGTAGGTCGCACCTACGTCAAAATGTGGACCGTGTTTAGCTCTGCTGCAAATGTCTGCCACAGGAGTGCACAGCAAGGCTTTTAAGAAGATTAACACTTAAAAACAATTATTTGTTTGATAAAAATTATAGCAAATATGTGTCTGAGCTGAACTTTTCTTTAATAAATGAATAATTTTAGCAGGATAAACACCTTAAAAAATATATATTTGTTAGCTGACATTATTGTAAGAGTGTGTCTGTTTAATTTTTGTTAATAAATGATTACAAATCAGCTTATTTTATGAAAAAGCCATAAATAGGTCGCACCTGAATATAGGTCGCAGGGCATGCAAAAATGATAAAAAGCCACGACCTATATTCCGGAAAATAAGTCAGAGTCAGAGAGAATTTATTGTCATTTGCACCGCATGTAGTACATGTGTTGAAAACGAGATTATGTACACAGGGTCCCAGTTACATCCAACACAAATGCAAGAGAAAAACAATAATAACATCTAGGATTAACTAAGAGAGACATCAGCTAGTAATACACTAAGCCCTAATGTAGTAGAAAAACATCATTATAAACAGCAGCACGAACATGAGTCATTATGAGCAGATGGTCACAGATGAACGCAGCAACAAGAAACAGATCAGTATCAACATGATGTGACATTTTGCAGTGTTTATTCTTATTATTTATTTATTCATGAGTCTGACAGCCTCAGGGTAGAAGCTGTTCCTCAGTCTAGTGGTTCTACATTTGATGCTCCTCAACCTCCGTCCCGAGGGGAGTGGTGCAAAGAGTGAGTGTGCTGGGTGAGTGAGGTCTTTCATGATGCAGGTGGCTCTTTTTCTGCATCTGGAGGTGTAAATGTCTGTGATGGTGGGGAGACTGACTCCCACAGACTTCTGTGCAGCCTTCACCACTCTCTGTAGAGCTTTCCTCTCTGCAACTGTGCAGCCTCCATGCCACACGTTGATGCTGGAGCACAGGACGCTCTCCACTGCACACCTGTAGAACGAGGTGAGGACTGAGCTTCTCAGACCAGCTCGTCTCAGCCGTCTGAGGAAGTAGAGTCTTTGATGTCCTTTCTTGATCAGGCTGGTGGTGTTGTTGGTCCAGCTGAGGTTATCATTCATGTGTACACCCAGGTACTTGTAGCTGGAGACCACCTCCACCGCAGATCCACCTATATAAATAAGGTACTTGGCTTGGCTATGTGTTCCTCAGTAAGTACTGGTTAACTACCCATTAGCTCCTGATTTGTTCCTCTTTGGTTTCCTTGGTAACTATGCATTAATTATTATTTATTAGTTCCTCTTCGTTTACAAGGTAACTAACCAGTAGTCCCCTAATAAAGCTTGGCTGTGTGTTCCCCAGTAAGTACTGGTTAACTACCATTAGCTCCTGATTTGTTCCTGAGGCGTTTCCTAGTAGTTAATCAAACTTTGTGTACCTTATTGTAAAGTGTTACCGATGAATGAAAGATTACTAATTGTGTTAGAAATCTGTTTTTCATTCTGATCTCAAATCAAGACAGCTGTCAGAATGTAATAAACAGAATTAGATCAGAAGTTGAAGCTTCCTGACAAGACACATTCCATAAAGCACTTTAAAAGTGGGCCCGATGTACCTTTTTCTTAATTTTCTGCATGATTTATGAAAGAGCTGAGCTTGGAGGGTTGAAGTCATCTTATGTCTGAGCCACCAACTGATGTAGTCACCGAGCTGAAACAGTCATATGTGTAAAGATGACGCAGCTGGAGCGTTGAACGTAGAGATGACAATCTGTTGCAAAGCTGAAGGATCTTTAACATCAACAACGCCGAGTTCCACTTTACACCTGCTTTAGTTTCACAATGCTGGCTTTCTTTATATAAGCACACGTTGTCCTGAGACGTGGCCGGCTCAGTTTGTGAATGAGCTGTGGTGTTGCAGACAGTCATCTTTGCATCTGTGCTGCAGAATTGTTTTGTGAAACAAGTTGTAGAGAATGCATAAGGGCGCAAGTTTTACTTGAATCAATATACCTGTAGCTGTGTTTTTTGATCATGTAGAACAATGGCCCTCATGCACGAACCGTTCGTACGCACAGATTTGTTCTTGAACTGTGCGTACAAGTGATTTAGGATCATTTGTGGCATTCAACAATGTTTTCGTATCCTAGGATTTTTTTCAGATACGAACAAAATTTACGAGTGGTCCGGACCTGTCGTATAATTTAGGAGCGTCAGTCTGCTGTCATCCAGACGGAATTCCTCCACGAATAACTGCATATTTCGTTACTTAGAAAATATTATGAGTTTAAAAAAGTCACGCGCCACAATTGTTTTTGACAATAGGTAATTCTGTTTGAATAATAATTATAATTTTAAGTTTAATTTGTCTCGGTATATAATGCGGTCAGCGGGAAGTGTAACCAGCTGCGACGCGTTATGGCTGAGCTCCTGCTTTTGGAGGCCTTAGCACAGCGGGCCCTCAGAAGAGCCCGTGTATTTCGAGAGCGTGCTAATTTACTGGCAGAAAGTGATGAGTGGTTGTTGTCGCGGTTCAGATTGCCACGGCATGTGTTGCTGCAGATTTGCACTGCACTGGAACCGCAACTGCGCAGACAGACACGCCGATCAAACCCCATCCCTCCACATGTCCAGATCCTTACAACATTAGGAGTTCTGGCCACGGGAACCTTTCAAAGGGAGATCGGAGACAGATCTGGTGTGTCGCAGGCCTCGGTGAGTCGTGCGCTCCCCTCGGTCATCAAAGCCCTCCTCAGATTAACACCCAGGTACATAAAATACCCCCGCCGCAGAACAAGTACAAATTAAGACTGATTTTCATGCTGTTGCTGGACTGCCAAACACCATCGGAGCAGTAGACTGTACACACATACGCATAAAAGCACCTTCACCTGACGCATTCCCATTCCTCAATCGGAAGCAATACCACTCCATAAATGTCCAAATTATATCTGATTTGAAATATAACCTGCTAAGTGCGGTTGCACGATGGCCTGGAGGAGCGCATGACTCATTTGTGCTGCAAAACAGTTCTGTTTGCACGCGTCTTGCGCAAGGTGCGCATGGAGATGGCTGGCTTATTGGTAAGTAAATTCATAATTTGTAATTGAGGATTTAAAATTATTCTCTGATCATTTACCTATAACTCACTATTTTCCACAGGTGATCGAGGCTATGCATTAGCCCCATGGCTTATGACACCTCTAAACAACCCTCAGACAAGACGGGAGCGCTTGTATAATATGATGCATACACGCACTCGTGCTGTAGTTGAGCGCACAATTGGAGTTTTGAAGGCCCGGTGGATGTGCCTTGATACCGCAGGTGGCAAACTCCTCTACACACCGGAGAAGGCATGCCAAATTATTCTGGCATGCTGCATATTACATAATATTGCAGTGAAGGAAGGCATTCCATTCCCCGATCCAGCACCAGCAGATGACATGCCAGAAGAACCCCCACATGGACCACACCAGCGAAATGCAATCATGACGAGACAGGAGCTAATTGCACGGCTTTAGGGTAGGCCATGATGTTGTAACCTAATTAATTTAATATAACCAACAGCTTCATTCACACTTTGAATACTTCTTTGTTTATTCACATTTTATTTATTCTGCGATTTGGTCAGCACGTCTGCAATGCGTGCCAGACTGTCAGAAATCTTCACCAAGGTGCCAGACATGTCCAGCATGCAGTTTAGTATCTTCTCCTGGTTTTTCAGGACGGCATCTGACACCACCTGTGTGGGCGGGGGACGGCGGGGGACCGACACGTCAGAGGGCCCGGCCTGTGGTGCCACGCGTGATTGCTCTTCATCTGAATAAAAGAAAAATTGACACATTAGTCTCACCATTTCTTCAACATCACATATTAAAAATATTTGACCAACGGAAATCAAGAGCTGGACTACTGAGTGATGAATGTGTGTTTTTCATTTATGCTGTCAGTTAAGATGCATTTAAATAAAAAGTATGTCTTGTGTTATTATTATACTTACCATTACTGTCAGTATCCGCCATGTCCTCACATCCAGGTTCGGGTAGGTCGGTGTCCAGAGGAACATCCTCGGATGGAACGCCCGACACCGTGACCTCACCCATGATGGCATTAATCTTCTCATCCATGTCGGTGACGCATGCTTTTCCTTGACCACCCCCTGTTGCGGTCATGGAGCAGCGTGCTGCGGCGAGACGTTTTTTTGATGCCATTTTCAGGTCAAACCATTTCTTTTTCACCTCAGCTACTGAACGACCCACGGGGGACACGACATTCACAGCGACGCTTATGTCATCCCATGCTTTGGCCTTAGCTGGTCCTCTGATACCATGCGTGACGCTGCTAAAAAGGACAGCTTTTCGTTTTCCTATCTCGGCGAGCAGGACCTCTATCTCCGCAGCCGTGAAATTCCTCTTCTTGCCTCTCGCTGACATTCTCATGTACGGACACTTCCTGCTGTCAGAGGCAGGAAGCGTGGCCTTATATGGTGTTTTGAGGGGTGGAAATTATGTAAATTACCTTCCCGCGAGCACGCGCAGGTGAGTAGAACAGGTGGGATCCATCAACTTTAAGCAGCCCGTTTACACGCTTTTCCTGTGGATAGAAGAGTTTGTTGGATCTGACATGGCATGTTCGTACGAACGCTTCGTACGAACAAAAGTAGGAGAAATTTAGGATAAAAATACGAACATTTTCGTGAATGAGGGCCAGAACAATCTCTTTCTGCCTCCCTTTGTGTTCAAGTCCGTCTGGTGAGGGTGTGTACGTCTGTGCACTCAGTGTTTGACAGTTACAGTATACTGTAACAACAAAGCTGGAATTGTTTTCATCTTCTGTCAGAGACGATTGAATAATTATGGTCCTGGGAATATCTGCTGCAGATGATGATAATTACCGGTAATCTGTGCTTATGTGGGGACAACTGTGGTGGTGCAGTTCTGACGTCCAAACTATGGCCCAGCTCAGTCAACTGAAGGTGTCAGAGCTGGTTTTCAGAGCTCATAGCCCTACGTGTTTGAGATGTTTCTTCTGCTTTACTCACCTGGTTCAGATGATTGATTCAGCCTCCTCTGTCAGCACGCTGTCAAGTTGGGCAGAAGCTTGTTAGTGAGTGAGTCAGTCAATGATTCAAGGTTCTTTATTTGTCTTACACCACATGTGGTACATGTGGTGGAATGAAACTGTGTACACAGGGTCCCAGTTACGTCCAACAAAAGTATAAAATAGAAAAACAGTAAGTTAAGTTCTGGGAGGAGAGGGAGACAGACAAAGCCCTAAAACACTTAAGACATCAGAGTCTCTGCATCAGCTGTTGTTTGTTTTGCTCTGAACCTCTGAAAAGGAAGATCCTGTGTCTAAGAAGACTCTTCTCAAAGCATGATGTGATATTGTTTGGTTCAAACCGTGGGACTGTTTTCATCTGTGTAAAATAAGTATATTAATGGCACAATACATATATCATACATAATTTATTTCCAAGTAATGTGTAAATTTTACTTTCAGTGGTTTATGATAACCTCAGCTCACATCACTCCTCTCGAACTGTTAGAGGACTACTGTTACATTTTATAGGGCGGTTATTTATAAAAGCAAAACGGTTAGGATAATTTATTATTATCCTTTCAATAACTCATTAAATAAATAGCCACACAGGAGAGGTAGATATTTTCATAATCCCAGGTTTTAATCTTGCGAGATGGAGCAGCGTTGAAATACAAGCATCGAAATGTTACGCGACGCTCCGTACCAAGTCTGCTCACCGAGAGCCTAAAAGAGCATCTTTTTATACTGTATATGTTTTCAGACAAAGCAAGGTCAGATGACTGCTGCAACACTCTGATCCAGACAAAACAACTCTTTAACACACACACAAGGTAATATGAGTTATAACATTTGACTTCAGTAAGTGAAAAACATCTGTGGCCTGTAACATCTCCATCAAAAACTGTTTTCACATTATTGTTCAGCTAATGCTGCAATGCCACAAATACATTGTAAGAGACATGAAATACCTGAATATTTCATTTTTACAACAGTTCTGCCTCGTTTGTTCACTGCGTTTATTAATGTGACGTAAAATCTATCTAAAAATGGGAAATGATTGGCCTGTTTCTTTTATCTGGTGTTTTGTATGAAAATAAATCTGTTTAAAATGTGCTTGTGTGCTCCCACATGCCCATGAGGAAGATGCCAAACAAATTCAAGTTTTTGCTTTTCCATCAGCATGATTTAAACCAGAATTCTGTAAGCTAAGGAAATGCTCTATTTAGGTATTTAATCTTGATCACAAATCACTGACGGAGCCACAGGGGGGCCCGGGGTGGCGCTTGCCCCATCCCTGGCACCTGATTCCCTGAAGTATCAGTAATCTGTGCATAGTATCTGTTCAGTTCATTTCCCTGGGTTTCTTAAGGTTACATTTTTTTGTGTGTTGCCATGTATCAGCCTTTTGATTTATAGGTTGTTAATAAAACAAAGTTTTAATTTTTAACCTCTTGCCTTCATCTGCATCTGGGTCCATCTGCAAACACTCTACACATCTTGACAGGAAGTTCCTGCTGAGGCTAACCTTATCCCACCCCTCTTCTTCTTTCGGCTGCTCCCTTCTTCACGGGTCACCACAGCTAGCTATACTCTCACAAAGACTTTTAGTGATAGCTTTTACACCAGATTCCCTGACTGATGCAACCACGTCATGCTGGATATGTTTTTGTTGTACATTTAATTGCAAAAGCTTTATCTGTTCCTGTTCTGCATTTGACAATTTTTCCAGAGAACCTGCATCCAAACATTTACCCAATCAGCAAAACCAGTTGATTTTTTCCACTGAGAGTCGATGGTCTTATTTCCCTTCTGCTAAAACTTAAACGACCAGAATTACTTAGACATTTGGACTTCACCTGGGAGTCTGAGTCATCTCTGGGTCATTTTCAACACTGAATGTGACCTCCAGCTGACCTCGCCAACATCCCGCTGTTCCTTTGCCCTCATCTCATCTTCCACTGGATTTGTGGAAAGTATTTTCTCTCTCAGGAAAAAGAAGTGGACTGATGTGCGAAACAAATGTTCTTCTGAATTTATTAGAAGTGAGCTCATTGTCATTCTGATAAAATGTCTTGCTCAGAGTTTTTACGCTCTGAAAAACAAATCACTCCTTACTGCAGCACAAGCTCAACAGACATACAAATGGAAGAAATGGGTTGACTCCACATGATGGCACATTGCCCTTTTTTAGTTTACAAGTTAGGGGCGGCCGTGGCACAGTGGTAGTGGCAGCCGACCTCCAATCGGAAGGTTGGAGGTTCGAATCCTGCTTCTCCCCACAATGTTTAATTGTGTCCCTGGGCAAGACACTTAACCCTGAGTTGCTCCCTTGCATGGCAGGCTACCGCTACCGGTGTATGAATGTGTGTATGAATGGGTGGATGGCTGGTGCTGTAAAGCATAAATTATCATATATATAAATTATATATAAATTATCATTATGTTCATTAAATGTTTAGTGTTTTAGTTTTAGAGTTGGTGTAAATTTTCACTCTTGTACCACTATGCAAAAACTCAGGACAGTGTTACAGCTTTACTATTTTATGTGTTGTCCCTTATAAAAAAAGGACAATTATAAGAAAAGAGATGACTAGTTGAAACCAGTGCGTCTTTACTTACTCTTGTATTAAATGTAAAGAGCCGAACGTCAAAAGCAAAACACAGAAATATTTCCTTATACAACTCTTAACTTTTCTAAATACAAGTAAACACCACATTTCTTTTAGAGGAAATCAAGTATTTCACATTACAGTTACTCAACAATATCTAAACATTTTACTTTGAATTAATGTTGTTACCTTACTGTCAGAAGTAAATTAATAAAGAGAAAAATAGGAATACACTGTATCAAAATGATGAAGAACAGTACATTACAGTACTTGTACTTCATAAAAATTACAATTATAAATATTTCCTTGTACAACTCTTAACCTTTCTAAATACAAGTAAACACCACATTTCTTTTAGAGAAAATCAAGTATTTCACATTACAGTTACTCAACAATATCTAAACATTTTACTTTGAATTAATGTTGTTACCTTACTGTCAGAAGTAATTTAATAAAGAGCAAAATAGGAATATCAAAATGATGAAGAACAGTACATTACTTGTACTTCATAAAAATTACAGTTATCCTCATTTAAGCTAATCAACCAACTGCCGAACAGAAGAGGTTGCTAACGGCTTATTAACGTTAGCAACAGAGCTAAGTAGCTAGCCAAACACTCTTCACACATTACATTAAAACAAGATAACTAATACGTGACACAAAACAAACTAAACATATACAAACTCGCACATACAGGGCTAGCATTCACTCATATCATTTTCCTGAAAGTTTAATCTAACTTCTTACCTTATAAAAAAGGACAATTATAAGAAAAGAGATGACTAGTTGAAACCAGTGCGTCTTTACTTACTCTTGTATTAAATGTAAAGAGCGCACGAGTCCCCCTAGTGGACTCTTTTGACTATTGCGCCAACGCACCATTCTTTCAAAAGCCCCACTACATTCCATGCACACACCAAATCAAGCTAAATTAATGCAGATAATCAAACAATTGGATCTAATATGAACACGGTCAAATGAATATCATACCCTGTAACACACTCCCCCACAAAATAGATGTTGTCCCCAACATCTCAACTCATGCGATGTTGGGAAAGTAGTAAAGCATGAGAAGCAACCCATCAGTCTTAAAAATATTCCTTAAGTCACTCAATCTACTTACAGACTGGAACTCTTTTCATACATTCTCATTTTGAGGGTAAACACCCAGTGTCCATGTTTTAAACATGAAAGTCACTACTTGTCCATCATCTTAGTGGTCATCCCGTGACTCCATAACAAGAGTTCATTGACCAGTACATTGCGGCTTGGATGCCAATAATGTCAGTTCACGTAGAGAATAGTCCCTCATTGTGAATGTTATAATAAACAGTCCATCATGCTATGACCCCAATGTGTGTCCATTCTTTCAGTTCAGTGGTGCACCATGTCCTGCTCTCATCTCTGATAGTCATATGAGATGTAGTACGGGTGAACAATGTTCATCCATGGCATTGTGAAGTATGGGGGCTGTGGTGGAGTCCTTAGGTTATAGCAGACTGGAGATCCAAGCCTCTCATATGTAAAAACTTTGGGCTTCCTATGAAGCCGTTGCGGTCGTTGAGCTTCTTCAGGAGCCTGAACTCCCTCTCTGATGATCCCAGTTGAAGCAGGTTGTTCAGTAGCATCCTCCATGATCCCAGTTGAAGCAGGTTGTTCAGTAGCATCCTCCATCATTTGTTCCTCGTTACAAGAGCCAGACTCTTCATATTCCATCACAGTTGTTTCTCCTTGTTTATGATCCATTTCAGGAGCTATGCTCTGTTCAAACTGGATATCTCCTAGCTCTTGGGTTGTGCTTGCAGGCATATGACTTACTTTCTCAGGCTGGGCTGGCTGGTGAAATAGCACAGGATAGTATTCGTCAGCGTCAGCATCATCATCCTCTTCCTCTGCCTGCTCCACTCCTTTGTTATTTAACATTTTTCTCCTCTTCTTTCCAGTCTGGACTGGAATCTCAAGGGGCAAAGAGTCACATGGGAGGAGCAGATTGCGATGAAGGACCCTTGACCTTCTTTGACCCTTTTCAGGTTTGAGTTCATAAACTGGGACATTTTCATTTACCTGGCGTACAACAACATGAACAATGTCCTCCCAATGATTCCTCAGTTTTCCTGGGCCCCCACGAGGTGTCAAATTGCGTACTAAAACACGATCACCTGGTTGTAGTACTGAACTATTCACCTTGCGGTTGTACAATTTCTTACTCCTCTGGCCGGCTTTCTGGGCATTTTCTCTGACGATTCCATAAGCCTCCTCCATGCCTTGCTTCCACTTTTCCATATAGCCATGATGATTATGGTCTGCTTGTTCTGGAGTCAAATTAAACAGCATGTCAACTGGCAATCGGGGAGAACGCCCATACAACAACTGAAAGGGGGAGAAACCTGTCACCTCACTCCGAGTACAGTTATATGCATAGATCATTTTGTTTAATGAATCCTTCCAGTTGTGTTTCTGTTTGTCTGTGAGTGTCCGAAGCATTTGGAGTAATGTCCGGTTGAATCTTTCAACTTGTCCATTTCCTTGCGGGTGGTAGGGAGTGGTTCTGGACCCTGCAATTCCACAGTATTTTTTTAGTTGTGTGAATAGTTGATTCTCAAATTCACCACCCTGGTC
>JBBPBX010088904.1:0-14404 GCA_038048925.1 Garcialebias charrua
CTATCCAATGGACATAATAATAAGCATATTTAACTAAAATCTCCATTTGTAGAGAGCTTTTCAAAAATTGATGTTTTTTGGGATCCCCAAACAGGCTGCGCAAACTGATCAGAAAGTACCTGTACTGGTAGTTATTTTTATTTTTTATTTTTTTTAGGTATCCACATTACTGTGAGCCCTGTGATGGACTTGCGACCCGTCCAGGGTGTACCCCGCCCCTCGCACAGTGATTGCTGGACATGGGCACCGGCGACCCCTGTGACCCAAACTGGAAGAAGCGGGTAAAAGATAATGGACGGAGTACTGTGAACAGGGCCTAAAAGTAAAAAACTGGACTTACTTTTTGAATTCTTGAAGTCATTTTAAGTTCCTCGGATAAAAATGAAATGTCTTCAAGAATAATAATTTAAAAAACTGTCTTCATTCATCCATCCATCCACCAGTTCAATAAATAAGATTCAGGAGAAAAAATAATACAGCCAGTGAACACTGTTGTCTTAAAATAAGAGCAATATTTTGGTGTTCATCCCTCCTGTGGACATAAGAATTTTTCGGCCCAGGGCTCCTTGGAAAAAGAGATCTGTGATCTCAATTGGAAGCAGTATTTATGGTTAAATAAATGTTGTTGTTAATAATAATAATAATAATAGTAGTGGTAATGGTAGTAGTAGCAATGGTAGTAGTGGTGGTAGTAGTTGTAGAAATAGTGGTGGTGGTGGTACTATTAGCGATGGTGGTAGTAGTAGTGGTGGTAGTAGTAATAGTGGTAGTATTTGTACTAGTAGTAGTAGTGGTGGTGGTAGTAGTGGAGTACTAGTAGTAGTAGTGGTGGTGGTAGTAGTGGTAGTGATAGTAGTGGTAGTGGTAGTACTAATACGTTCTAATCAGTCTCTCAATTGATGATGCTCAAACACAAGACATTGGATTTATAATTGTCATTCTCTACTTGGGGCATTTTTTTTATCCATGCTGCTTCTTTCTTTGCAACTATTTGACCAGCTTGGGAAGATATGTTTTTTAAATAAATTGTTTTCTCAAATTCTCAGACATATATTATTTAAACATTAAATAATAATTATTTTTTAATTAATATTCTGGATCAATAGAAATGCACTTATATCAGTAAAAGCAGCTGGCAAAGAAAGCATTGGAATATGGCTTAATAGGTAACAAAGTTCATGCTCAATCATCCAGGTATCAAATCCAATAATTCTCAGTCAGGTCATCATGGCTTAAACCATCTCCCATCTTCCTCCTATCTTTTTCTCTCAATCTAAGCTGGAAACTATTTTAAGTTAAAGAGCCCTCAGACTAAATATGTTAACATCCATTATTGAAGTCTGTTGTGTGAATTTAAGTGTGCTGACGTATTAAATTGAAAGAAAGTGAAATCATGTCAATCAAGTGTAATGGTGTTAATTTAGTTGATTTATTTTAAATAAATGGTAGTGTCGCCTGGCATACCAACTAAGTTAACGTGTCCATTGTCACTCTATAGCTCTGTTTATTTATCCATCATAAAGATCACAGAAATATTGGGTAAACTGAAAAAGAAAAGAATCCGTGAAATTACTATTCAATCTGAATAAGTAGATTAATTAAGGATAAAGAGGTCAGCTTAATACTGACCCCTGTTAAAATCCTTTAGTTACATCTGGGTGGCACTATATGTGTTTAAAGACACAATATATGGTCTCCCTCATGTTTCCTTCATTGTTTATATGTGTAATTATGTCTATCCTTGACATGTTTTTTTGTCCTTCCTCCAATAGAAAGTACACCTGGACCTGCCATTCTGTGTTTGTCTGTTTCTCCTGTCTGTCCTCTCAAACCCAACCGGTCGAAGCAGATGGCCGCTTAGCCTGAGCCTGGTTCTACTGGAGGTTTCTTCCCATTAAAACTGAGTTTTTACTTTCCACTTTTGCCTTTGTGCTTGCTCAGGATGGAAGACTGCAACAAAGTGATGATTACACACAATCTGCTGACTTCCTTAGATAGATATATTTTACTAATGGCCTTTTTTAATTAATGTATGTGAACACTTTTGTACAGTGCCCTGAGATAACTTCTGTTGTGACTTGGTGCTATATAAATAAACTGAATTTAATTGTTTTGTTTAAAGGTATATTTTCAAATAATGTATCTTTGTTCCAAGTGTTGTCTATTTTCTGACTAGAATGACTGTGTCCTACTCAGTCCTTCAATTAATAGGCAGCAGAAGCATTACCAGCTGAACACTTTTACCTAGACATTACGTCCACCCCGCACCCCCCAACTCCATCACATACAACCAACATCCTGTGTCTCCCCTTGTTCCACAACCCAATTAGGCTTGAGCAGAGCAGTGCAAGCCCTGAGCTGTGCGGTGGCTCTGAATGCCCAAGGTGTGTTATTATCTTGTATTAGTGCACCACCTGCCTTGCCGTAATGATTAGATAATTGGCTTGGCGCGTGTCTTGAAATAATAAAGAAAGGAGACGTTTTACTCTGATTAAGAAAGGAAAGTAGAATAAAAGAGAAAAGAAAGACACCAGGATCTTCATAAAGCACTTTATGGATTCAGTGTGCACAGTCAGAAACCACAAAAAAATGTATATTTATATATGGATTCAGCGTGCACAGTCAGAAACCACAAAAAATCTATATTTATATATATACTTTAAAGCCATATTTGAAGCAATTGAATCTGTTAAAATACAATGGAACAATTTAATAGCAAACAATGAGAAGCAGATTACCTGGTTACCTTGAGTATTATGAAATAATCAAAATCAAACAGTAACTAGCAGTTCCTTGAAGGAACTATTGCTCCTCCAATCAGTTAGCATCTCCCAGTTCATGGGTCTGCAACCTTTACGATGAAAACAGGCTTTTTCCCCCACTTTGTTCACTACATTAAACGTATCCGGAGCTGCAACAACCTGCTACAACTGTGGTTATCAACTGGTGGTCCGTGGTCCGTGAGCTTCTTTTGGTTTGTTGGAGGGGGCTTCTGTGACTAGTAGGGGTGAAATTAAAAATCTATACACTATACAGACAGTTCTTCATATAAAGAAATAGAGCAGTGGTTCCCAAACTTTTTTCAGTTCTGTACCCCTTCAGACATATGACCTCAAGCCAAGTACCCCCTAATTACACGGCCTTTAAAATGTGTTTGTAAACACTGCACCCATCAAATAAAAATAATATGCAACTGTTATTTACCACCAAATGATGTTTATTAGTAAATGTTAGTATTACTAAGCAACACATTTATTTTATAGTCTATGAATTATCCAAAAATTTAGCCTGTGTAGAATGAATAATTTGCTAAATATTTTTATGGTGGGATAACGAAGTTATTCAACAGTGTATTTAGTTAAACTCACCACAGCTTTAATGAGAAGGATGTGCTTGGAAAGATGGGCACAACTCTGCAATGTTTGGTTTAATTTGAGACAGTCTGAGTCTTATGCCCCTTTTCCACCGGTCGGCTCGGGTCGGATGTTACGTCATATATGCGTCGCAGAGACCCCCTTTCATCCTTTCCCACCGGATATTCCGAGCGGAGCCGCGCGAGATTTCCTGAGATTTTCGGGCTGGTTTCAGAGGGGTACTGAAGCGAGCTCACCCGCTCCGGAAGTAGGAAGGAGGAGACGAGAGCTGTTTTCACGGAAGCGAGGGACGCGATCACTGCAGGACTTTTACATGATAAACACGGTAAAAACAATTATTATTTTTTAAATTTATAGCAAAGATGGGTCTTCAGCTGAACGTGTCCTTAATAAAATCACGTACTGCTCAAAACTGCACGATTTTAAAAAGTAGTTTCGCCACGAGCAACACGCGGCGCGCGGGCGGCTTTATGTCTTTAAATGTAGCTCAATGAACAGATATAAAATATATTTCATAGCTGACTTTAATAGTACGAGGGCTCCTGAGCTTAACCACGCTTTAATATTGTCACGTATGGTCAAATGTGCTGCATTTAAAGTAGTTTCGCTTTGACTTTTTCCAAAACCTGTGTTTGCACAACGAAAATAAATTATAAAAATTCGAATTTTATTTCAAATAACTCCAACAGGATACATTTCGTATATGAACATGTTGTGATCACACTAGATTTTTTTGAAAAATATCAGCTATGTGGTTTTTGATAGAATTGATAATATGTGATACAAAGTAGAAGGGAGAAAATAATGGACGTAGGTTGACACATTTATGTCTATAAAACATTGAATTTTATTTCAAATAACTCCAACAGGATACATTTCGTATATGAACATGTTGTGATCACACTAGATTTTTTTGAAAAATATCAGCTATGTGGTTTTTGATAGAATTGATAATATGTGATACAAAGTAGAAGGGAGAAAATAATGGACGTAGGTTGACACATTTATGTCTATAAAACATTGAATTTTATTTCAAATAACTCCAACAGGATACATTTCGTATATGAACATGTTGTGATCACACTAGATTTTTTTGAAAAATATCAGCTATGTGGTTTTTGATAGAATTGATAATATGTGATACAAAGTAGAAGGGAGAAAATAATGGACGTAGGTTGACACATTTATGTCTATAAAACATTGAATTTTATTTCAAATAACTCCAACAGGATACATTTCGTATATGAACATGTTGTGATCACACTAGATTTTTTTGAAAAATATCAGCTATGTGGTTTTTGATAGAATTGATAATATGTGATACAAAGTCTTTATTGTGTTCTTCTTCTAGTGGTGGCTAGTACTGTAGTAAATAGCTTGAGGAACACTACTGCCACCATGTGGTAAGACGAGTAGGATTCTGGACCCCGCCCACAGAAGGGGTACAAAAAAGCTGTGGAAACAGAACATAGATGTGACCCGACCCGAACTGAGCCGACCTGAGCCGATCCAACCCGAGCCGAGCCGAGCGGTGGAAAAGAGGCATTAAATCGTTTAACACAAAGTCTTGCTCTGTATTTTGTTTTCATATTTGTCAGAGAATCCACTTTCACACTGTAGCAAAGGGCATCAACGTCTTTACAGCACGTTTGGCTAACTCAGGCTGTTCTGTGGCCAGTCCGATCCAGAAATCTGGCAGTGGCTTCTGGTTGAATTCAACTTTTAGGGATCCATCTGTTGCTATTTCAATTAGACTCTCCTGTTCTGCTGTTGGTAAAGCTTCGGGCATAGAGCTGAACGGGTGTCGTATCCAACTATCTGATCCATCAGATTCAGGGAAGTACCGGCGTAACTGGGAAGCCAGCTCACCAAGATGTGCAGTAATGTCACGTTTCACACTCGTACTCAATGGAAGTTCATTTCCACACACAGTCATGTAGCAACGGAAAAACACACTGTGGCTGAGTAAATCTACCTGTATTAGTAGATGTGAATCCCAAAGCAATGTAGCTTTCATCATATTTGCGCCTTTTTGTTTCTCTGTCTGAGGCGACGGGCTTCCCCACACCACAAGGATCCATATCCCGCCCAGCCCGCTCCACATCCGAACACTCGTCACTGTCCATGGCCATGCAGCTAGCAGGTTGGCTAGCAGGGCTAGCAGATGCACTGCTAACATCTTGGTTTGATGTATCTCTTCTATTCGAAGAATTGTTTGGAGCGTTGTTGCTGGCAGGTTCACCTCCTGCAGTAGGCTGGCTGGTGATAGCTGTCAGTGTCTTTCTGGATGCGCATATTTTCTTTTTTAACCATCTATCCATCTTTTCTCAGCTCCGACAAGAAGTTGAGTGAAGGCTGCTTTAAACGACAGGTGTCTCATCAGCGAGTCACGCCTATTTTCACACCCTTCTACTTTGCCAGTGCAATGATTTTGCTGAACACTAGATGGCAGCATATACTTGTGTATTATTTGAAGGCACTTGTCTTTTTTCACTTCATTTTTTCAAATTTTCTCGCGTACTCCTTAAGTCCCTCCTGCGTACCCCCAGGGGTACGAGTACCCCACTTTGGGAACCACTGCACTAGAGTAATAGAAAAACATCATTATAAACAGCAGCAGGAACATGAGTCTGTATGAGCAGATGGTCACAGATGAACACAGCAACAAGAAAACAGATCAGCATCAGCATGATGTGATATTTTGCAGTGATTATTCTTATTATTTATTTATTCATGAGTCTAACAGCCTCAGGGTAGAAGCTGTTCCTCAGTCTAGTGGTTCTACACTTGATGCTCCTCAACCTCCGTCCTGAGGGGAGTGGGGCAAAGAGTGTGTGTGCTGGGTGAGTGGGGTCTTTCATGATGCAGGTGGCTTTTTTCCTGCATCTGGAGGTGTAAATGTCTGTGATGGTGGGGAGACTGACTCCAACAGACTTCTGTGCAGCCTTCACCACTCTCTGCAAAGCTTTTCTTTCTGCAGCTGTGCAGCCTCCATGCCACACGTTGATGCTGGAGCACAGGATGCTCTCCACTGCACACCTGTAGAAGGAGGTGAGGACTGGGCTACTCAGACCAGCTCGTCTCAGCCGTCTGAGGAAGTAGAGTCTCTGATGACCTTTCTTGATCAGGCTGGTGGTGTTGTTGCTCCAGCTGAGGTTATCATTCAAGTGTACACCCAAGTACTTGTAGCTGGAGACCACTTCCACCACTGATCCACCTATGTTCAGTGGGGTGTGTGTTTGTTTGTTCCTTCTGAAGTCCACAATCATCTCCTTTGTCTTCTTCACATTCATGTGAAGGTTATTCTCTTTGCACCAGCTCTCCAGGTGTTCCACCTCCTGTCTGTAGCTGGACTCATCATTGTTTGTGATGCATCCCACCACCGCTGTATCATCTGCAAACTTTACAATATGACAACCTGGATGGGTAGCTGCACAATCATATGTGAGCAGAGTGAACAGAAGGGGGCTCAACACACATCCTTGAGGAGAGCCAGTGCTGAGGGCAATGGTGGAGGAGGAGAAGTTGTGGATCCTCACTGACTGTGGTCTGTTTGTTAAAAAGTCTAGTACCCAGTTACAAACGGAGGGGCTTAGTCCAAGTGTGGATAGTTTGTCCATCAGAGTTTGGGGGATCATGGTGTTGAAGGCAGATGTGAAGTCCACAAAGAGCATACGGACGTAGGAGTCTTTCTGATCCAGGTGGGTGAGAGCAGTGTGGACCACGGACGAGATGGCGTCCTCTGTTGATCGGTTCTCACGGTAAGCATACTGATGAGGGTCCTCGTTGATGTTGACGGTTGTTTTGATGTGGGTCATGACCAGTTTTTCGAAGCATTTTGCAACTATCGGGGTGAGGGCCACCGGCCGATAGTCGTTCAGACCAGTCACTGTGGAGCTTTTTGGGACTGGGATGATGGTGGCGGTCTTCAGGCAGGTGGGGACTGTTTCCAGAGCAAGTGAGGTGTTGAAGATGTCAGCCAGCACCTCACAGAGCTGGTCCGCACATTCCTTCAGAACTTTCCCGGGGATGTTGTCCGGTCCAGTTGCTTTATGAGGGTTGATCCTTCTGAGACTACTCCTCACTTCTGTTGTGGTCACGCTGAGATGCTCTTCCTCTGATGATGAGGTGAGTCTGGTGCTGGGTGGTCTATTTGGGTCTTCAAACCGTGCATAAAACTTGTTGAGGGCATCAGGCAGAGATGGGTCTTTGGGGCACTGTTTGCTCCTGCTTTTATAATCAGTTATGCATTTGATGCCCTTCCACATGCTCCGTGGGTCTTGTGAGGTGAACTGTCCCTCGATCCTCTGTGCATATGTGGCCTTTGCCCTCTTAATGCCAGCAACCAGCTCTTTCCTGGTCTTCCTCAGCTCCTCTGAGTCTCCAGACTTGAAGGCAGTGTTCCTGGCTGCCAGCAGGGTGCGAACCTCTTTGTTTAACCAGGGTTTTGTGTTGGGGTAAGATTTAACATATTTTTTATGGATACATTTTCAGAGCATGTACTAATATAACTCAAAACTGAGGATGCATAAAGTTCCAGATTCACTGAGCTTTCATCAGTAGCTGCCTCCCTGAAGACAGACCAATCAGTTTTTTCAAAGCAGTCTCTCAAAATGGGGGTGCTGTCCTAGAGCCAAATTTTTACTTCCTTTTGTTCTGGTTTACAACGTCTTAGTGGGGGGAGTTGTGCTGGGACCATGAGGAGTGATAAATTATCAGAACCCCCGAGCGGTGGGCGTGGCTTCGCTGTGTACGCGCCTACATTTGTGTAGACGTGATCGAGTGTGTTACTCCCTCGTGTTGCTATGGATACGTGTTGTTTGAAGGTTGGGAGAGAGTCCTTTAAATTCACATGGTTGAAGTCACCTAAAACAATGCAGAGCCCCTCTGGGTATTTACACTGCAGCGAGTTGAGTAAGTCATGAATTTCTTCCAGGGCGACTTTAGCATTAGCATCTGGGGCGATGTAGATAACTGTGATAAGGATCACTGAATAGTCACGGGGTAGATAATGGGGGCGACACCTCACTGTGATCAGCTCCACAGCAGCTGTGCAAAGGCTTTTTATAATAGCACAGTTTTTACACCAATCCGTACTCACGTACACACAGACACCGCCGCCTCGTGTTTTTCCCGTAGTCTCTGTGCAGCGATCGGCTTTGAAAAAGAGTCTATCGTCCAGTTCATACACAGAGTCTGGTGTTTCCTTAGAAATCCATGTTTCTGTGAGGCAAAGCACAGATCACTTCTTCATTTCCTCCGACATTATCACTCTCAGATGAAGCAAATCCATTTTGTTGTCCAGCGAGCAGACGTTAGACAAAAAAAGAGCCGGCATCGGGGGTCTCCCGGTTTTAGCATCCTCCTTCAGTCTCACCATAATCCCCGCCCGTCAGCCTCGCTTCTGACGCCGGGAGCACCGCTTCCTTTTCTTTTCGCCGGAGCGTGAGCCAGAGCACCTCCACTGTAGCTTCCAGGTGGAAGAATTCTAAAGCCGCATCCTGCCGAGCGTAGATTTGAGTTCGTTACTGATTTCAGCTGTTCCCTGTGGCAAATTTGCTCCAATTCTCAACAGTTCAGTTCGGCTATAATTCACCTGCATAAAACGTGCAGAGTCAGGTACAGAATCACTATTAAAACTACTAGAAGCTAGAGATGAACTGAGAGCCCATGAAGCTGCTACCGGTCGGAGCGTGGCCATCTTGAAAAAAAATTAAAAAAGTGTGGACCACAGAGGAGATGGCGTCCTCTGTTGATCGGTTCTCGCGGTATGCATACTGATGAGGTTCCTTGTTGATGTTGATGGATGTTTTGATGTGGGTCATGACCAGTTTTTCAAAACATTTTAGCGACTATCGGGGTGAGGGCCACCGGCCGATAGTCATTCAGACCAGTCACTGTGGAGCTTTTTGGGACTAGGGTGATGGTGGCAGTCTTCAGGCAGGTAGGACCTGTCTCCAGGGCAAGTGAGGTGTTAAAGATGTTGGCCAGCACATCGTAGAGCTGATCGGCACATTCTTTCAGCACTTTCCCGGGTATGTTGTCTGGTCCGGTTGCTTTGTGAGGGTTGATCCTCCTGAAACTACTCCTTACTTCTGCTATGGTCACGCTGAGACGCTCTTCATCCGGTGGTGAGGTGAGTCTGGTGCTGGGTGGTCTGTTTGGGTCTTCAAAGCGTGCGTAGAACTTGTTGAGGGCATCAGGCAGAGATGGGTCTTTGGGGCATTGTTCGCTCCTGCCTTTATAATCTGTTATGCATTTAATGCCCCTCCACATGCTCCTTGGGTCTTGTGAGGTGAACTGACCTTCGATCCTCTGTGCCTATTTGGCCATGGCCCTCTTAATGCCAGCAACCAGCTCTTTCCTTGTCTTTCTCAGCTCCTCTGAGTTTCCAGACTTGAAGGCAGTGTTCCTGGCTGCCAGCAGGGTGTGAACTTCTGCATTCAGCCAAGGTTTTGTGTTGGGGTAGCATTTAACATATTTTTTGATGGAGAGAGGAAGCCATTTCTAAGCAAGCTCCACAAGCTCAGACGTTTGCACTGGGCCAGGGGTGTTTCACCATGGAAATATATATAATTATGGTTTATAATCATTGTGCTTTATTTTAGGGGTAATGAAAGGTTGTGTAAATAAAAACAACCACTTTATGCCGGCTTTGATTAAGTAATCATTTGATTGATTTGATTAATTATAATTAATAATTTAGCATCCGATATACTGTATACACATTTTTTTCCCTTCCCCAGCCAGGTAGCCATCTTTTTTTGCTTGCCATCTGGGAGAATAGGGTGTGCTGCTCAGAGACACCACAAGATGTGCAATGACTGGGGATCGAACCTGGGACTTTCAAGTCCTGAGTCGGCTGCCCTGCCTCTACCCCATCTCAGCCCCCATTGCTTCAATTTCTCATTCTAGAGGCAAACAAGGTTGATAGTGGGATGTTTGTCACCCTCCAGTTCTCTCTGTGCACGGTATAACAGTTCTAGAAATGTGACTAAACAGCCCAATATGCCGATAAGAGGAGCAAAACAGGGTGGGCGGTACCACACGTAATTGTTGCGTAATGTGCCACCATTACCGGTACTCTCTTTTCACAGTCTGATTAACTGCTACACTCTATTTATTTTCTCATCAGTAAATTTACTGCCTCCTCCTTTACAAGTACATTACTGTAGATTAATACAATTTTATATTGTCTATGTTACGCCCCGAGGGGTAAAGTAACATGAAGGGACACGAGACCAGAAATGAGGGTTAAAAAAAAGAAGTTTTATTATTCGCTCTCCCTGCGCCTCCAGGTTGAGCCGCCTCCAGCAGACCTGGGGAGAAAAAAAAGGAGAGTCCAAAGCCCTCAGCTTTCCCCATGTCCCTCTCAAAGTAATTAAATTAAAGTCGGACCTGGTAAGTCGATTCATAGAAATATAAAGGCACCCCACCGGACCAACTGCTATGCAGCCATTGAAACCGGTGAAATGCCGGACTAATAAAAATTTAAAAAAACTCACCTACAGTAAACAAAACTGCGAAAATAGGACAATCGATCTCACCAGGTAAAAAAAAAAACAGTTCCACGGCCAGCAGGACGTCCACGCCTACAACAACAACAGCAAAATCAGCTCCAGCTTCTTCCAACAACGACAGCAGGACTCCCACAACAAAAAACGACAGCAGTTCTTCTTCTTCTTCTCACAACAACAACGACAACATCAGGTTCTCTTCTCTCACAGGTTCATCTTTGGCTTCATCAAACGGCTTCAACATACGGCTTCTTCATTCGACCATGGCTCCTCTCACGTGGCTTCTGCTGCTGGGACCTCTGCCTCCTCACTCTCTTGCGTCTCCTGCTTGGACCTGTTATAAGATGGAGCAATCACCCCACCTACAGCGTGCCTTAATTAACCCACAGCTGCAGTCAATTAGCCTCCAAAACCTTTAAACACCTCATCCCTCTAACCTGAATGAAATGACATCCCCATGGGGATGTAAAAGTCCATTTTTATTTAGTTTTCTTTGTGCTATATGATTTGTAAAACTGCATCAAAGCCCGAGACCAGCCCGGCCCGCACATTAAGCACATTATTATGGCCTGGCCCAAATTGGGGTCGAGCCGGGTGGGGCATTGTGCATGGGTTAGAAATGACAGCTCTACTTTCAGCACTCGCTCAGACTGCATGATCGTCACAAGTCTTCATGAAGCTTCGCTGTCCTACTCATGTTTACAACCGTTCAACCTATAAAATGAACTCCAGAACTATCTAAGCATAATCACTGGACAGAACAGTGCCAAACACCTGCGTAACTGAAATTATTTAAAATTATAATTCATTATAATAAAATATTACCCAGAGTTCTTAACCCTAAGGTGGGAAACGTGTCAGGGGACAGAGGGAGAAGATGAAAGTGAAGAATGTAGGACTGAGGGTTGCAACTCTAAATGTGGGAACAATGACAGGCACAGGGCTGGCTGACATGATGCAGAGAAGAAAGGTAGATGTTTTATGTGTCCAAGAAACCAAGTGGAAGGGCAGCAAGGCTCGCAGTATTGGAGCAGGGTTCAAACTGTTTTACCATGGTGTGGATAGACAGAGAAATGGAGTAGGGGTGGTCCTGAAGGAGGAGCTGGCAAAGAATTTAGTAGAGGTGAAAAGAGTGTCAGATAGGGTGATGTGCCTGAAGGGAGAAGTAGAAGGTCTGATGCTAAACATTGTCAGTGGTTAATTATGCTCCACAGGTTGGATGTGATGGGGAGGAGAAAGATACATTTTGGAAAGATCTGGATGAAGTGATAGAGAGTATTCCCAAGGAGGAAAGAGTGGTGATTGGATGTTGGTGAAGGAAACCGAGGGGATGAGGAAGTGATGGGTAGGTTTGGTGTCAAGGAAAGAAACCAGGAAGGACAGATGGTGGTGGATTTTGCCAAGAGAATGGAAATGGCTGTAGTCAACACCTATTTCCAAAAGGAGGAACATAGAGTGACCTACTACAGCAACAGTAATTAGAGAGACAGGTAGGAAGGTACTTGGTGTGTCATCTGGACAGAGAATGGATGATAAGGAAACCTGGTGGTGGAATAGTGAAGTGCAAGATGCCATTCAAAGAAAGAGATTAGCCAAGAAGAAATATGACAGTGAGAGGACTGAAGAGAGGAGACAGGAATATAAGGAGATGGGACATAGAGCAAAGAGGGAAGTAGCTAAGGCAAAGCAGAGGGCGTACAATGAGTTGTATGGGAGACTGGACACTAAAGAGGGCGAGAAGGACTTGTACCGATTGGCAAGACAGAGGGATCAGGCTGGAAAGGATGTGCAGCAGGTTAGGCTTATTATGATAATGTTCTAACAATTGAGGAGAGTGTGACAGGAAGATGGAAGGAATACTTTGAGGAGCTAATGAATGAAGAGAATGAAAGAGAAAGAAAAGTAGAGGTCATAGAAACTGTGGACCAGGAAGTAGGAAAGATTAGTGAGGATGAATGCTGCGTTCCAGTAGACCTGGGAAGTGGAAATTTCCCAGTTCCCATTGGTAGATTGAAACCGGAACGCTCCCTCTAGTGGTAAACTTCCACTCGTATAGTAGGATAATTTTTTTCAGCCCCCAGTTTTGATTTCAAGATGGCGGATACTCGCGTCTTCAGTAAGTAAACACCTTAACTTTTACTAAAATAACAGTTCTAAAATGTTGTTGCGTGTATTTAATCACACACACCGCTTAAGCGTATGCTTGTGAATACAGAACACATTAAAAATCTGTGTTTAGTTGCATGGCATGTTCATTCAACCTTTATTTATACAGGCTAGCCTCGTTGAGTCACGGGGACTCATTTACAAGAGGGACCTGTCTCACTCACACCAAACAACCATCCACTCTCACACCTAGGGTCAATTTAGAGTCACCAATCAGCCTAACAAGCATGTTTTTTGGTCTGTGGGAGGAAACCGGAGTACCCGGAGGAAACCCACGCATGCACGGGGAGAACATGCAAACTCCACCCAGAAAGGCCCCGGACCGGGATTTGAACCGGCAACCTTCTCGCTGAGAGGCAGTAGCTCTACCAGTTGTGCCACCGTGCTGCCCGTATGTGGTGTACGGCTGTGTTTTTGTCATTGTTTGTATCACAACAGTGTTGTAGGCCAGCGGCAGCAACTTTCATTAGCCACATTTTATTATTTAGCACATTAAAAAAAGTATCTTTTAATAATACATTTTATTTTAAAATATTGTTGGGGTTTTTGCCCCTCGCTGTGGCTTATTTTGTTATGCAACCCAGAACTAAACACACGTTTGTTGAATTGATTATAAACTAGCACTAAACTGTGGTAATTTTTTTTAATTTGGTTTCCAAAGATCCGTGTTTAGAAACATTCTATTACCCTGTATGATATATATTTGTTAGGACGTGTATATTTGTGTAATAACTGTGTGTTTGTTTTTACTCTACCTCGACCAGTACAACAACATGTTTGTTGATGAGAACAGAACAACACCATTTTGCAGCTTTTGTATTTATTTATTTTTATTTTTGTTTTATGGGGAAGTTACTGTGAAAGTTTTATTTTTTTTATTTTTTTATTTTTACACATTGCTTTAAGTCTAGTTTATTTTGCACAGGATTTGCACAGTAAAAACTGTGGGTTTTCAGTTACTTTTTTAAACATTTCTGCATTTATATATTTTTAAGTGATTATATTTCTTTGTGTTCAAACACAGTCAATGGCCATGCTGTGTGGAAGTACATTTTGTCTGGAAGACAATTGTTTTGCACATTTATAAATAAAAAAAATCAAGCAATTGTCTTCTTTTATATAAATGCAGTCACTGGCCAGACTACGGGTAAACTTTTTTTTTGTAATGCATGACTGCATACCACTCATTTCATTTATTTTTCAAAATTTCCTTCTTTTTCAACACATTGATTGCAATTTTGTAAAACTTTAAATAAATAAGCTTTCAGACAACTGTGATTTCATTTCACTATGAGCTATTTACTTGCAACGGTTAAAATAGAAAGTATTTTGTATAAACTAGTTTTA